>NJDC01010585.1:82033-113537 GCA_002245475.1 Calephelis virginiensis | reverse complement strand
AAATAAATTTAACTGCACGAACAGATATTTACCAAACTGATTACGTTATGGCTGAATTAGATACGTCCATAATTTACTATGAAAAAATAGATACATTAATGCATTTTAAAATATCTATTACTTTGTGTACGAGATTTGATTATTGAAAAATAATTTGCTCAAATCATGTCCTAGCGAGGTAAAATTTAAAAAAAAATTAGATATTTTTGATAAATTTGTGGCTCATTCATATTAACAAAAATTAGCCTAAATAAATACTTCTGTGCAAGAGTATACATTATTGAAACTGTATTCCACATAACACATTCCAATAACCTACTAAGTCTCTACCTACATATTTTTAGAGTTGTCGATTCGTATACTTATAAATTCACTTCGTGCAAATCGCCTACTGAAAAAATAATATTATTAAAAATGGGGGACAATACTAATTTATCCTCTAAAAACTATATGATCTAATTATTTTAGATAAGAGCTTTTATAAATAAATGATGTATAACTTTATAAATTTTATCTTTATATAAATTATTGCGTCTATAATTGATCTTATATTTTTAAATACAAATTTATTTTTTATTCAGATAAAGACTCGGTACTTGAATACCTACTCGAAATGATCTAATTCGTCATCTATTTCTATTACTAGCCGTACTATATACCGTACTACTAATTTATCTAATTCTTTTGCGTTAAAAACAACAAACTTTTGTCATGACAAGACAGCGAATAATTATTACGAGGCTCCCTAGATAGTAAGAGACAACGGAACAGTATAGACATCGTACTTAGATGTTGTAGGTGAGTCACTATGAGGCCAATTGTGCAAGTCTGTCGGCAGTCCTACCATCCGGACTGAAACACGACCATGTCTCTATGGCGACAGGAACAGGTAAGGCGGGCGATCCCTGTCATCTTTTACGAGCTGTCAGTCATGAGGGAATATACACATATTTTCTAGCTCAATTATAATTATACAAGTATTTCTGTGTATTAGTACCCTAACTATTCCGCCTATTAACCTCGATTTCCATTCGATTTCATCGGCAGACCTAGACTTGGTGGCAACGGGACCACCTCGGAAGTACGATATCTTAAATAAAAAAAGGATCTTTGAAATAACGATACCTTTAACGATTAAAAGTGGCTAATTAAGTTTTATAGGGTTTTTAAAGTTTTATTAAAATCCGAGACTTGGTCCCTCCATCTTGACGCTCGCCAAAAACCTGCCTAAGCAACAATCCAAATCTACCTGTCAATACGAATCACAATGGGAAGTATGTACCAACGCTGACGGTAGGTAAAGCTGTGGGTGAATTCGGACAAAGCCATAAAAAGGTAAAGCCTATAGTTATATTGGAAAACGCTTGGAATCTTGGAAAATGTTCGCAAAAAAAGAGAAAACGCCACCTGTCTCATTGACCTCTAATACCTGTCTTCATGCCTAGCAGCTCGTAAAAGGCTAGCCTGGTCAAATAGGACATTAGCAACAGTACAACTGGTGGTCGAATGCTAATTTTTCTGGGTTCCGGAATCCACTGCCTAGCCTGTTCCAGAAGCCTTAATGACTCACTTTCCAGTCCTGACAGTAAGGTGTGTGCTTGGTTGCAGACATAAATGTCAGAAAAATGTAGGTACAGTACCTACTACTATTTAAATTATGCGCTTCGGCTTACATTTTACACTTTATACTTTTATTTTTAAATTGACTGACCTAATCTAAATTTAAGCGAAATTATTATATATAATAACAACTCTATAAACTTAGATATCTTTAAAATACATTTGGATTTCCGAAGCTTGACGAATATAGCCGAAGCGCATAATTTAAATAGTACTACTGTACTTGGTGTGTGTGATGCGCGAATATAGTCACCAAAGCGTGAATGTTGCGTGCGAAACGTGAAAATTGCGTGCGGCACGATGGTGTTGTGTGTATGAAACGTGTGTTGTGTATGAAACGTGTGTTGTGTATGAAACGTGTATTGTGTATGAAACGTGTGTTGTGTATGAAACGTGTGTTGTGTATGAAACGTGTGTTGTGTGCGAAACGTGTGTTTAAGACAACTAGGGTTTAATAGTGAGCAATGTAGTGTCTAAGGCTGGATATTATTTAATCTTAACAAAAACGTAAATCTGCAAAATAAACTTCTCAAATGTATGTTTTCTTCTCTCACACTACTAAACGTGTTTTGTCTCTTCCCGTTACTTTCTTTTAAAGGAGATAGCAATAACATAAAATTCGTTTATATGTTGCACCGCAGAATTATCACTATTGGCATATTATAACCGGCTACACGGCTAACAGTAAACGATGAGAGAAATAAAAAAACATATCGAATCCAAAACCATTTATTTAAAACCGTTATTTTTATTTGCAGTGACGCGACGCGGACGCCCGTCATATAAATACTCAAAGCTACTTTAACTTTTAATACATCAAAATCTTCACAATAAAAAACTACTGGTTACTATCGCTATGACGTTTGTTACGCCCCAAATCATGTGAGCAGACCATTTGAATCTAAATACACAATATGGGAGACGCAGAAAAACAGTCACTAAGCCTAGATAACTACCAAACTAGTATCAATCTTTAGTTTTATAAAGGATGTCCTGATTAAATGTAGATCGGTTCATGCATGTTGTGCTAAGAGGGCCGCAATAACGGCACGTCTCTACAAATTTCTTCAAGATTAATGACTGTTTTTCTGCACGGAATCAATAAATAAGCGAACATAATTTATAAGTCAATTCAGCGGGGCTGTTCAGTATCTTTTTAGTGGTGATCACTGGGAAAAGTGTACATCAAATAGCTGTCAAATGACTTTTTGACATTTATATTTGCTATCTCCATTGCATATTTGTTGGTCAATGGAGTTATTAAATATAAAACCCGTCATTTGACAGATATTGATGTACACTATACCCGGTAAAAAGATACTGAATCAGCCCCCTGCTCCGCTCATTATATATAAAACGCAACATACAGATACTAGCATTAATTCATCATTTAATCACCGATTGATGAAATGTAGGCTTCTAGTCAATATAAGTGAAAAAATACAGATATATTCTTAAAGGAAATCTAACTCAAGCCTTAACGAGGGGAGTGTACACTGGCCACACAATCTATAAGGTTAGCGATATCGCCTTACCATAAGCAATTGTCATCTAACTATTAACTTGCTAAATGTGGTTGACGTAACAGCATGTGATTGATGGAGAATCCCCTTTTAGACAGGGTTTAGTGAAACATGTGTTTGACGTATGTTATTGTTTTTATATTAAGGAGGTTAGTATTAGGATGTAGATTTGACCGCCTCGTTGATACTATTTTTTCATCCGGGCATTTTATACGGGATAAGAATTACATTTAGAATAACGCCGCAAATGAATAAAAAAAGTAAGATCTAGTATGATCAACGTTTTTTTAAAACTTAAAAAAAACTACGTACCTAATATTAACTAATCATAATAGCTTGATGTTGGTTTAGCTTGAACTTGCAAAACCGGCCGTAATGACTGTAGCCTACTATTGTTCAAGTCAAATATCACAAATGTTAAACTACCCCCGGTAAAAATAAAGAAGGAAATTTACTTATAACTGATTAAATGGTCTAAGCACATGGTTATTACATTTGACAGCACAGTTATATATTGACAGATATACAGTTGTACATTTTTTGTCGTGTCTGCGTAGTTGTTTATTCAAGTATTTCTTGTTAGATACATCGATGTATCTAAATCTATTATTGCTATCAATAATTGCAACAAAGTCAAAGACGTGGCTTTTATTCACTTCAAAAATTTATTTCAAAAGTTTTAAAAACTAAATCAGTAACTAAATATTTATATCATTAGGTATGTACTGTTAAGAGATTTGTAATGTATGGTCAATTTCGCAGGTCCATACTACACAATTTTTTTACAATTCAATGTAAGTCAATTTACTTCGTTTGAGTAAAATCAATGAGTATAACATTCTCTTCAAATTTTATTTTATTTAAAATGACTCCAGTCTTGAAAGTTTTTGTTTTGTATTTTTTTTTCAAAATAAAATAAGCACACTATCACAAGTCAGATACATTTTTTTTGCAGTTTTAGTGTCGGTTTTTGGTTAAATTGCTACTTACATTGATAGTAAACTATTCACTATATTCAACCATTTTTAAATTTATAAAATTACACTTATCTCAGTTTACATTTTTTAAAATATGACTGTAGTTTTTAGTTTATTTTAAATTATGTATTTTACCTGTTATATGGCTGTTCATATAGCTGTGCTGTCACATATACCTATATTACACGGTATAAAATCTATACATTCCATTTAATATGAATTAAATCCAAACTACTGCTAAATATGTAAATACGTTAATTTTGATTATGAGCTTATGTTTACAAATTCGTGGGGCACTTTTGTTTTAAATACAATAACTGTCATGACGGAAGTCAGTTTATTTGAAATCTTTTTTAATTCCTTTTTTCTTGTGTTGTAAATATCTACTGATAGCGATCAATCTCGAGATTTTTACGTAAACGGAGAAAAATGGTTCGCTTGTGCTATTTTTTATTAATTCAAAACTTTGTTTAATTTACCGAACGTTAATAAAAAAAAGACTAAACAAACTATCATCCGTCAATGTCAAAGTTAAGACACTACAGAGTACCAATTTCAAATTTCCATAGAAACAAGAGAGGTTAAAAATCTAAACCCTAAGAAGAGGTTATGTTACACACAATATGTCAATTAACAGTCTTAATCTAGTTAATATATACAATCATAAACTAACTAAATTCTATCCTGAAAGAAATTTTACAAAAAAATCAAACGCATCAAACAAACAAAACTAAACTATCTCAAAATAACTTAAAAATTTCTTCTGACTAGAATCTAAGTAAAATAAATTCAAATTGAAATTTGACCTACACATGATTGTTTAGTTAAGGGCTGCTGGCAATTGGGATATTTCTTTTATAAAAGTTTATTTATTTCTTTTATAAGTTAAAAGTTTATAACAAATAATAACTTAGACAACAAATCATTTTTAAAAACTCCATGCTTACTGTTACAAAATATTATGGGTATTTAGGAAACATCAACGTTCGCGTTTTCACTAATTGCCAAAACGGGGTTCAGAAGCGCAGTCATAGATTCTACTTGACAAGTTAGATGTCAAGAAACTTTAACCTAAATTCAACTAAAGGTCAGTTTTCTGATTTATAATTTGTAAGTAGCTTTCTAAAGCACTGCATTTGACTAAACATACATGTGTCGATCATTATTATTACATATTGTTACTCTCCGTCTCTTTAGTTTGACGCAAAACAATTGGCGCCCAAACAGGAACACCTCCGAATCACATTTCAGTTTAAAATCACATAATAAATATTTGAATTTTTGCGTCAAACTCGTAAAAACAGTTAAGAAATGCATATTTAGGAATCGATGTCGATTATATTGTCATAATTTGAGGCACTGCTCATTGGGTCTAAGTACGCTACTAAAAAGCACTTTTTCAGGTCACAAAATCCTCAAACAATTGACATGGTCAACAGATCCGAATAAGTGCCCTTACATGTTAAATGAAACTAGTGCACCCCAGTGGGATATCTGAACGTAACAGGTGACTAATATCAGTCTATTTTTCGACAAGGAAGACATGTCAAAGACAAGTTAAATACAACACTTATTTCATACTTTGTACTTCTACAAGGGATTACTTCTCTCGTTTACTAAACTACCAATGGTTTCTACTAGCCCGTTACCGACTCGTTTTTACGGGACAAATAAAATTGTACAAAAAATATTGTCATCATTTCACAAATCAACGTTGGTCCGTTATCTACGCTAGCATTTTTATCCACAAAAAAAAAGAAAACCTAATGTTAAGGCACAATACGATTGTGTCTTTGGTTACATGGATGATATGCTCAATTTTTCATCTAAATTCAACTACACTAAGTTCGTCTACGAGATTTTCAAAAATAAATTCATATCAAGCATCTCTCATAATTTTATCATCACATTTTATTATTTTAATAACATTAAAAAAAGTCTATCTAATCCATCCAACTAAATACGATTTAAAAATAACAAACCCAGCACCTTTTGGCCTATAAATCTACGATACTATATACTGGGATGCACTGTACTGGAAATAAATTAAGCAAATTTAAAACGGCGAATGAGAGACAATACTTAACAATTTTTTAGTGATTCTCAAAATAATTGTTGAAAAGTGTACTTTGCCTGGAAAGCGTCTGCACAGACGATGCCTCTTTTGTCACTTTAAAAACATTTTATATGTTAAAACAAATCTACTAACCCTATCTCAAATATATACCTAACATCCTTTAAATGTATTTGAATATGAGGCAATACTAAATCTTACTTAAATACAAAGATACGCGCGAAAACGAGGCCTTTTTCCGCAATCCATTTTGGGTTAAAAAGCTAACCTATTATAATTAAAATACTCAATTAACTAACTATAAATAGTGAATTGAAAATTACTTTTTTATAAATTACGTAATATGTTTCTTAACTATGAAAATTACTGTATTAACATTATTAGTTAATATCTATTATAACAATTGATCGATATTTAGCTCATCAGAGTTTGTTATTTAGTGTTCTCTGGTCATGAACACCTGTGGCAGACAAGATGCCACTAAAATAAGGAAGAAGATATGTCTCTCTTATTCTGTTTATATTTGGACTTCTGCTTTATGTGCAAATAATAATAAAGATGTGTTTTAGTTGAAAGTAAATTAGTAAATAAATGTCAGAAAAGACAACTTGATTGTTAAAACAGATTTAAAAGGAAAACTAGCATTGTCTCTCAATAAATAAAAAAACATACTGTGGATTCTTCAGGTCTTCTAAAATGGCACGCAGTCTTGCTTTGTAGACACCGACACATGCAAACTTCTTCTAAACCGCTCCATTACGCTGTGTTCATGCATTTCTCGAAGGAATTCGAAAATGTTTTCAAACTATCCATTTAGTAAATAAAAACTACAAAATATAGGGATATTTTTTCAACTAACTAAATAAAAAAAATCTCTGGCACCCAACATGGGACCTAAAGCTATCTAATCTACGTAAATTGAAAAAAATATTAACACTAAGATAGGATCATGAAAACACATCGACTGAAACCCACGCATCTAAAACAAACCAGAGTACTGCTTATTCAACCATTACTTACTTATAATTGAAAACTTTCTATTATGAGCAAGAGATTTGGTCAAATTCTACTTATTAAAATATGGTTATTAAATGAACTAGTATTAAGGTAGGTATTATAATTGATAACGACCCTTTTCAAGTTCTAAATAGTATACCTACCCTCAAAATATAAAAAAATCAATACAAATTGTAGATTTATGTATTGGTATTATTTTTTATCTGTCGCATTTATTTTTTTTTTTTTTTCAATTTATTAAAGAGACTAAGACAGCATACAAAATCAAACTTATCTACGTATTTTTCAGTTCAAAGTTTTTCGAGATCCATATGGGGTAAAGCGAAATAAAAGATCTGCTGTGTTTATTTACCATTTATTTCTAATATTTGACTAAGTGAGATGAACGATAGGTAAAAGGCGTTGAAAGAGGCGCACGGCCGTCTACATCCACTAGCTAGAATCTAGAGGCCCGTCTAGAATCCACGCCCTTTTTGTGTACACAAAAACGACGTAGAAAGGACATTACATAAGTCTACTATACTATTGGAACTATTATAAAACATTCATGTTTTTATAATGAAGCATGTTAGACCGATATACCATTGCATAGACAAAAAAAACCAACACGTTGACAGTTAAAAACGTCAGAGTATTTTTTTTTATATTTTCCTTATTACTTAGGCCTTCAGGACTGAATTACACCGCGGAAACAAATAATTTCATAAACTGAAATAAATTTTATCTTGCCAAGAGCATTACATAAATCAGTCAGTGAGCAGATTATTAATTGAAAGATTTTGTTCTTTAAAAATATATAACACTAATTAAAAAGTACTTACTGAATTTTAATCTTACGTAATTAGTTAAATAACATTGGCCGAAAGACAAATAAATGTCTTATTGGTTTTGTAATTTTATTTTTTTCTCATCATTAAGGAAGACGCTTTTCTTAACAGCCTTTGCGAGCTTATAAGATTTAAGTTTTCAACGTATTTAAAAAAAAGGTTAAATTAAAAATATAATTGTCTATGCGCCGGAATGACTCCTAAATTGGAACACAGATGAACATCTACATATCCCAGACCAAAACCCAACTACGGGTATTGTAATACAAACTTTATTGTATGAGTTGCAGTTTAAAACAGCCCGTATCTACTTATATTATTTATCTACTGAAAAAAATGCACACAACGGAATGTAAATACAGCTTCTATATGATAAATTAAATTAGTTTCAAGACTTCAGACTTCCATATACAAAACAACTATTGAAATCTAACATAGACATACAACTCAGTCTGTACTGAAGAAGGAATTGAGAAAATATGTGAAAATTAAAACCTAACACCATCAAAATTGATTAAATTTATTATTTCGAAGAGTTCATTGGTCTACATCTAGTGTATAAACGACCATCTCCTCTACATTTGAGTCAGCAATAAAAAAGTGATACATCAGCAGTGCCTACGCGATTTAGACAATTGTTAAGAAAAATTGTAGCATACATATATGTAACTAATTCGATTGACATGTTATGCGAAACACGCGTGATACGTCACTTGCTTTACTCTTCTCCCAGTCGAGACAGTACAGACGTACAAAATATAAAGATGTATTGCTCCATTATAGATAATAAAAACCGCAGGGTTTCAACTTAGCCTTAGTTTTTAAACTGTCAACTTTAGTAAAAAAGTAAACATTTTGCGCTCAAAACAGTAAGTTATCGACTATACTTCCGATAGTTGTTTACATTCAAACTGTCGTTCATAGATAATAGATTAAAGTGATAGGCCGCGTTTCCACTTCCGTTTATGACGAAACAAGTGCGCCAGTCTTGAAACTTATTTTAAACCGCTTACTATTATAAATAAAGACACAATAGCATTTTATTGATCGGTGCCGCCATGTTGGGCTATATTTTATATGCACTGTGGTCTTAACTTTTAAACTAGGAATATTTTTATATAGTTTGATATTTAAAAATCCCTAAGTTCTATTTCTATGATTACTGAAAATGTTTAGCTATTTTGCTGTAGCATTTTGTTTCAACATTGAAAAAATCAGTTTCATAAAAAACATCGATTAGTTTTAATGTCTTAGGTTAATTCGTATTTCTGTTGTTATAAATACGGTGTTAACTTTTGTAGCTCATAATAAATACAGGGTTACCTTCAAAAGACCGGTCATATTTTAATATTTACTTTATTGCATACTTCATTTAAAATAATTCGCGTTAACACTTCACTTGTTGTCACGCTATGTCGTGACTAGTTGGAGTCACACAAAATGAAAGGAGAAAAGGTGGGAAGTTTGTTTTTTTTCTTTCAATTAATGCCATAAAATGGATATCTTCCTGTAGCACTACATAAAACAGTTCGCACACGTTAGTTTAGACCACAGTATGCAATATTCCGTTGCAAAAGAACATGGCCGCACGCCCCAAGCGGTATATATAGGTACCCACTATAAATATCAAACAATTTAAATCACATACTCTTAATCATAACTTTATTACAAATACCAACTGCTACTGAATACACCGACCTATTTATACAAAAATATTGTATTAATTTGTATGCAAGTGTATAATATTAGGCGCGCGCTGTCGTGTCCGCCATTTTGAAGAGCCGTGCATGTGTCATAGCCACAGCGCGCGTGTGCCTTTCATTATTAATAACGTTATTGCTTTCGGTTAGTCATTATTATATATGTAAATCTTCAAAATCACTACACTAAAACACTACTCTAGCTTGCATTACATTAACACACAACATATTTTAACCTTTATTACATATTCAAAAGTTGTATATATGTATATTATAATCTTAATTAAGAATATATATTTTTTATTTTCACATTGGTCCAGAAAACCTGGAGAAAGAACATTCACGTTCAGCTGTTGCTACTGTATGGCACTTAAGCTTTCCCAAAACCAAACTACTAGGCGAGAAGTTGAGCAAGTGAAATTTTAAATCTAAAAACAAAATGACTAGAGAGGAATGTATTTCTGACGTGGCAACATTAGCGTCTTAGTTGGCAACATCTGTATTATTGTCTCGTTTCTATGCAGGGTTTTTAAGCGCTTAACGGCCTAAGGCATATCGGATTCCCTTTGAGCAAAAGATATTTGGCTAAGATTTGGCAAAATAGATTCAAATTAGGAAGACTGTAGGCCTCAAGCGAGAAGCAAACACTAAAGGATCTACACTACGTGTCTAAATATCAATATTCCTCTCAGAGCCAGCTGGCTTTAAAAGAAATATTTTAATAGCACGCATCACAACCAACGTGTGGCTTTTGCCTATTGAAAAATTGACAGTGTGTTTGGAAGATACATGTGTTTACGTATGAATCCATGCCAACCATGCCTTTCTGGTTAGTCAAAGACGCTTCGGCCATTATACATCATGCCTGTTCTACGCCGACTTACCATAACAGCTCCACAGGAACCCCACTCCATTCGAAGCATTGGCGCCCAACACGGGGCCGGCATAATCTACTAGTACTTAAAAAAAACGTGCAAACTAAAAGGAATCATCAGAACCCATATATCCACAACGGTACTAAGAAATAAAACACACGTTCTATATTATCAATGTAATGACACATTCTGCTAAGTGCTCCACATACAAATGAGCTGCCAAAACACTAAAGGTACTAAATACAAAACTACAACTAATTTAGGATGAATACAGACGGGCGGTATTTAAACTGGATATCAGCTACAAAACTACTATTGTGGTTTTGATTCAGAAACCATAACCACATAAAAATTGTTTATAAAAGAATATACTTCGGGTTTTTTTCCAAATTCAATTTTAACGTAATTTTAATAAGCCAACCGGTTTTACTTTTGACAAAATCTTCAAGGCTGTATCAAACTCAAAACCGTTTGGCTTATTTTATTATTAACATTAAAACAGAATTAGTCATAAAGTGTATTCTTGAACCAATAATAAGTGGATTGGCATCAAGCGCCGAGTATATTTAGTATATAGCAAGTGTACAGTACAATGTATATACAATCTGCTTGATTGAGTTTGCTTGCACTTTTTACTTATATTCGGCTAGCATTTCGATGTTTTCAATATGAATATCTAATGACATTCAAAAGTAATGCAAAATATCTGAAGAAAGAACTTTGTTTTTACACATCAAGTTAATAAAGGTAGACTTTCAAAGCACGCGTCAGTAAAGATAGTGACGTAGTGTTAGTAGTTGCAACTACAAGATTTATGTTTTGTACGGAACGCTATTCGAGCGTAGCGTCACACGGAGAAACAATGATGCAGGTGAATGACATTGTGCTCAAATATTGCCAACATTAAATTTGCGAACTTAAATATAATACGAAAAAATTGTGTTGTAATTATTTCTGATTTTTTTATTATTTTTAAATGCTTTTGTGAGTTTATCTAATTATAAATTAAATAGACACTAAATTACTAATGAACGCTAATGGTACTAATGCTTGCACAAGTGTTATCAGTCATTAGATATTCATATTTGAGGCGTTGATTCCGTTTTGTTTAATTAATGTCAACTGAACGAAAACTTCATTCATTTTTCAAACCATCTGTATTTATCCATACTGATGTGTGCAACATCTTCTACGCTACACACCAGGTTAAAATACAAGTGTTTAAAGAAAAAAAACATAAATATTTGTTAGCTACGAAATCTCATTAATGAAAAATCGTGATACATATAAGTATAAAAAATTAAGTACATTACTAAAGGATACCGTTGTTATCAATACTTTGGCAAGATATCAAACGGCACCCCGCGGAGGGTTACAGGGTCATGTCACATGATGCATAAAATAGAACGACACTTTACCATTGACCAATCACAAATTAGATGTTGACGTGTGGAGCCATCCGATAATTACGTCACACAAATTTCACGTTATTTACCCTCCCCTATAGTTACATTTTTTAAACCATGTCAATTTTTTTGTAAAGTCACAAATGTGCAAATACAATGAGAAGGTTTATGAGAGGCTTAGATAAATATACGATTTTTAAATATTACTTCACATAGCGTCTCGCGACATCCCAAGGTGCCCATCCTCCTCCACAATAAATCTGGGACGTAATTTAGGGATGCACTCTTAATTTTGTAACGTCAGCTTTACCGTTGCTTTCGGTGAAAAACTACTTTGTATTTTATACTAGTTTTCGCTATATCGCGGTTGGCTTCACTAGATTGGTTAATTTCGCAAAATTACACATCAGGGGACACCCTAAAACATCACATTAAAACCATATAATACTGAGAAAAGTAGAATGCTAATATACAAAATGGAAGCTCAGGATGTCTTCAACAACCATCACTCCCATAGCAAATCTCAGAAGGCTCTAACCTACTTATATTAATACTGCTAAAATAAGGGCAAGTGTACTAAATAGCATTCGATAGCCCTGATGAACGGAAAATAAAAATACCCTCAAATTAAATTATAGAAATTGAATCACAATCATCGGAATATCAATATATTGTTTTAAAAATTTAAAACAAACGAAAGACAACCTGATTTTGAATAATATCTACGATCAACAAGTATACCCACGACTACTAACATCTAATAAGAATTTTTAAACAGAGAAAGTTACTACAACAAAAAAATCATAGCAATAATAATAAATAATATTAAAATGACATGAAAATAATTATTACAATATATGCATTATTCGATATTCCGTGTCGTGAATCAAATATAAGTCCGTGTACGTGAAGTCATACGTTCAAAGAACTCCTTTAGCTAGATAAGTATTCCAAAATTGCCATAGCTATATATTTTAAGGTTATAGTGATGGAATCAGACAACAGTTACATGCATTCTAGTGACTTAGGAAGGCGCTAAAGGTATTAGTTCGATGTCAGCGTCTATGGCATTTGTAGCCAAATTTTAGGTGAACAGGACTGTAGAATTATATAATATGCAATTGAAGGATACGTCATTCTAGCGCCATATCAAATGCCAAAGCGATGACGAGGTTTTAATTGTAGCTCGAATAGCTTGTCAAATAATTACATAGAACATTAATCAACCACTTTGTCATGTCACAAATTTGGCGCCACTGACGCTATACACGCTTGGCTCGAAACTCTATCTTTAGGGCATCGTCATGCAAGTGCATGAAACAAATTTCAGTTACTCCGGATTTTTACAACACGATAGGAATCAAGGTAATCTAGAATATCTAGCTAATAAAGTCACTTTTCGTATGGATTATGGTCTCAATCACTTTGTGCAATTTTTTTTCTTTTTCATTGTAATTAAACAGGAATGTTCCAGAAACCAGGGCTACATGTGTTCGGCCAACCGGCAGGAATGAGACCAACAAAGCTACCGCATGCATTCATATCTACTCACCGCTTGCATATGCCTGGCATGGCCTATACACACTTACATAAATATATATGTAATATTAGCCTACAGTTACTTTTCCATTGCATATCTTCACATTTGACAACTTTTTTTTGCAAATTGACATTACAGGACTGCCATCGTATGAAAATTATATTCTTTTAACTATTTGATAGAGAATAGCCTAGCCCGAAAGTATGGTAAGGTTCTAAGCTAAAAGTATGCTTATTCATCTTTCATACAGACCGCCTTGTTGCATTTTTCGGAAAAAACTAGTTTTGAGAAAAGCCTTTAGGTGCTTTTAAAGGCGCTGTAAACTAAATGTGATTTATATGGTTTTGAAGTGGCGGTAGCATCGGGTTACTTACACGTCCATTGACGCTTGCTTCAAAAGTTTACCTCAAGGATTAAAAGTAGGCCATCTTTGATCTGAATTTAAAGAAAATTGTATTTCACAGTATTGCGTGTTATGGTGACACAGCCTGGTAATTTCATACAACTTTTATTTTAGTTCTATGACATGTAACCCAGTTTGGACTTAGGAGTTACTTGATCAACTCGAATGATTCTCCAAATATACAATAACCAAAGGGAACTTTAAAAGGTGTCACCAGAGTTTCAATATAACGTGTCATAGGTCGTGATAAACGATTAGAAGCTATATTTATAAAAGATAATGTGTCAACCCTTCATACAATTATCTTATTTTTAACATGAACCTTTATTTCCAAAAAAATTCAACGAATCTCATATATTAATTTATTATTTATTATTAACTAAATGTTCTAATAGTACTATTCAAAAGTACAAAATGATACAAATCTAATTTGAATGAAATCGAGATTCAGGAAGAATAACCCTACTAGTTGTTTTTTTGTATTTATTATGTCAGTTTTGACAATTAAACCCATTGAAGGTAAATTTTCTAGCTGAAAACATCCGCCTAACTTCTCCCTAACATACGTCGACCTTTATATCCTCTATATCCATAAAACCATGATATTTCAAAAAATATGTAAACCGTAGGGATCTTTAAGTACAGATTGATACCTAAGCCCGTATGAGAATTTTGACTTAAAACTAGAAATTGCACAAACACAACCATTTAACGTCTTTTATTATTAAATTATTTTATAATACTTCTCAATCACAGTGTATAAGAATCGAGTATTGCTTTTGAAGACTAACCTACTGCACAGAACATGTAATATTAAAATGAAACATGAAGAGATTAAGAAGTTTTTAAAAAGTAAGTTCATAATTCGGTTTAAAGTTTCTAATACACTCCAACAATTCTGTAAAGACATTAAGTGTCATGATCTAAACTGAATATACCAAAAAAAAATTGTAACATGTATTTTTGGCAGTTCTTTGTATTCATGGATAGTGTATTGGTATTTTTAAAAAAAAATGTAAAATATAAAATCGTTTAATGGTAACATAACAATGACAAGACAGCTTCCAGTCTTGTTCTCTAACATATCATTTTCAACTAGTATTACATGTTCTGATTCACTTTAATGAAAATAAGTACGTTTTTAAGTTTGTTAACTTTTAGAAAATAAGATATTAATAGAAAATAGGCGGACTTGATGCCTTTTTCTCGAGATTTCAATCAAAAACTTTTACTCACATACACACAATAATTTTACCAATATTAATTTCTCACTGGTATTTAAGTCAGTGACATCGAAAAGAGGGTATATTAAGAAAAATAATATATAGAAACAGTATATAGGCTTTAGAGAACCAGTCTCCATTTTTTAATGTTGTAAACTAATAATACGTATAATACTTGGGATATATCAATACTGAGATATCATTTAATAACTACCTAACATGTAAGAGGTTCGAGTAATAATCGAATTTTTAAAAAATCCTATACCTTCATAGCCCTTTAAGAATAAAAGCTGCCTAAATACTTAGGTTATGCAATAACTAAGTGCTTTTAATTATATTTTTTTGAAAACCTAACACCTAAAAAGTTTTGTTATGAATAGATTATTAGATAAACTTATTAAGTACCATTTCATAAGATTCCAGTTGCTTTTAAGTTAGAACGGCGAAGCAAAAGAGCATTTTATGTCTACGACCTGATTAAGGTTGCTATACATGTTATATTTTGCCACTTATTCAACAATAAATAAAAAAAATATATATAGAACATTTTAACACCCCAAATTAGGGCCAGGCATAAACAAGCGGTTTCTACAGCATTTATTGTCAAAATACACTCTGCGTGTTAGTTTTGCATTCCTTACAAATTGCTAATATAAATTCAGGATACATACTAATATTACAACCCCTTTTATAATCCACGACTCTACCAAATTAAATGTCATCATAGATTTAAAAATTGGACATTGTAAAACAATACAAATCTGAATATGAACGCTATAATTTTGCATATATCCTAAAATACCAATACAAAATTTATATAAACAACAGAAATATATACTGTATTTGCATAGATTTATCAAAACTAAGGGCCTTTAACACACGCTTTTTATTTCTGATGGATGAGGCAAAGTGTATGATAGTGCCATGTGCCATGTATGTTATGTTAAGGACGCTTGTGTCAAACTACACGCAAGGTGTACATAATATACCTTTGCCCGAAATGTTTTTTTGTCAATTCTGACAAATACTTGACCCCGGTTTTAAAACATCTTTCATAGATTGAAGTGTGAAAATATGATACTCATTTGAAAGGGTCCATGCTTATATATGAAAAAAAAAGAAATGTGTTCTAATATATTCATATACAAAATGAGTGAACTAAATAAAACATGAAAAATTGTTGAGTTTGTTCATTCATTTCATAAAAAAGTCAAAAGGAGTAAAACATTCAATTCCGTAAAAATACTGACTGTTAAGTAAATCTATGTTTAGATCTTCAACCAATCAATTTTTGTTTGCTTGGCTTCTACTGTGCTGTTTAGATCTTATTGAAAAAGGTTTTGACAGTCTATTCAAATGCCATGACAGTAAAAAAAATACTGTGCATTTGGCATTTGTTTTAATGTTTTGATTTGGTAGCCAAATTCTATCCACCCAATCAATACACTAATGTAATTGTCATGCTGTTTCTACAAATTGGATAGATCTTAAGACTTTGGGATACCAAACTCAAAATTGACCATCGATTTTAGTTTAATAGTTAATATCATCTATTACGCTATTTTGTCATCTATTAGTACATGATATGGTACAAATTTGCTTGCATATTGGTCGTGGATTTAAAGGTGGGTTGCAGTAGTTTGCCTCAACGTTTTGATGGATCTAAGAAATTAATGGGTTATTATCTTGAGTTGGTTCTTAAACTGAAAGAATTTGAAATATTAATTCTAGCATTAATAGCTCGAAACTATAAAACCTGTGTTCATCGCTAATTTGTGGTGTTAGTTTTGAATTAACAATCTTATTGTGGTAAATACCTATAATTTTAACTTTTGCTAAAATAAATACGACGTTAATAAAAGTAAGGAAAAATAAAAACATTATTTATAGTTTTGAATTTGTTAGCTTATAACGAAATATTTAAATATGAAGTTTAGAATACTCTTAAAAATTTTCCATTCAAATGTTGGTTTAATAATTGGTAAGGAATGAATACGATTTGCTTTGATAATATTAGTATTAGGAAAAAAGTAAAATTAACCAATTATGTTTGTTATCAGATTGTTTTATATTAATTATCAAATCATCATAATCGAAGCAAACAACTGCAACCAAAGGGGCAAACGTCTACTAAATCATACACTAGGATTGCTTTACTCGTTAGATATGTATTGGTGAGATGACAGCCGCCGTGTGACGTGCGCTATTTTTTCAATGACATCGAATTTAACAGGCAATTGAATTGTGTACAGCCACAGCTAGCACTAAAGCGAGAATATGTTTGGCACAATCGTTTTTAACATTTAATGGCACGAATATTTAATACTGATTCCGAATATTATTATAATATTAAAATATTATAACATCAACACGCACATCACACGGAATTCTAAATTACATCTAAATAAAAAAAATACAGAGCGGCAATGAGATTCATCCCGAGTATTATTGCCCACGAACGTGCAACTACTACTAATCCAAATAAGAAAACTTTTTCCACAAACTAAATTATTTGAGATCGCCTTACAACTAAAAAAAATGCTCATCTTTGCTTCGGTCCCGCAGCGGGCCAAAATATTGCTTGAGAATTGACTTAATCTATCAGTGAGCCGTTGAATACTGATCCAGATCGCGGCAAGAAATCCGAAATTAGGAACTGTTTTAGAAAGAAATCAGTACAACCTATTGGGTGGGGTCCAATGGGGTGATTTAAATGTACATGGGCACCCCGTACATGGCGCTCCAGTCTACTCCTTGAAAGGATGACATGTCGACGCCGGCTAAGGAATAGGCGGCGCCGAACTGTGGCAGGGCCGGGGCCGGCGCCGGGGTGGGCGGCGCCACCAGCGCGGCGGTGGCGGCGGTGGCCGTCGGCAGCGCGTACGGGGCGTAGCGGTACGCGTGGGCGCCCACCGTCGGGACTGCCCCGACTCCCCCCGCGGTCGCATATACCAAACCTCTCCCGGGGCGCAACACCAATCGCTTGCCGAGAGCTAGTGGAGCCGCAGCAACAGCTTCTTTGGGTTGCGCGCGTTTGCATTCTACCTTCTTATTCTTAATCGTGTGGAAATGAATATCGCATACCCGTTCCACGGCTTCTTCGGAATGGAAGGTGACGAAGCCGAAGCCTCTGTGACGTTTCGTCTGCTGGTCCATCAGCATGACCGCATCCTCGACTAGGCCGAACTGTGAAAAGTACGCTCTGACCTCCTCAGCTGATGTGTCTTGGCCGACGCCACCGACGAATATCTTTTTGGTCTTCGCCGGTTTTGGTGCTGATTTCGGCGTGGCATGTTTCGGATCGATCCGTTTGCCGTCGAGCGTGTGGACCGGCATCGCTAAGACCTTGTCGACGGATGAGGCCTCCTGAAACGTGATGAAGCCGAAGCCGCGCGAACGCTACGCGCGGCGTTACCTTAGTACAGGGCGTGAGGAAGTCAACATACAGCAAGGAACCTCATAATGTGCAAATTAAAATACTATATCTTAAGTTGAACAAAATACTCGCATAATATGTAGTAAGCACTGACGTTATGGCGGTAGCAATAGATATGCCTAAAAAACTTTTAACTTCTCCAAATTAACAAAATAACAATCCATATATTAGTTTTCGCGAAACACGTAAACAAACACGGACACCTATAAGATATTGGTGGTAGTTTTGTTGCTCTCTCATTAAACTAAGTTGAAGCTATCGCTATCTTCTTTCAACGAAAGTTATACATTCCTACTGACGTTTAATCTATCACTCGGAAAACGTTGACTAAAACATCACAATTTGACATGTCCGGACTAATCTGATATGTCTAAAATGTTTTATCTCTTTGGTTTTTATTTCATTAGAAAAAGATAGCATTCATTTAAAATAAGTTTAGTTTGTGAACAGTAGAATCACAACTACTAAGATAGTATCATATTTAAATAATTCTGCTGAGCACCAACTAAACTTACTTTAGGTTTATGCTATCTTTTTCCAATGAGACAAAAAGAAGAGATAAAACATTTTAGACAAGTTACATTAGACCTAACATGTCAACTTATGACATTTTTAATTGACGTTTTCCGAGAAATAAACTAGATGTAGAAATATGTACAAACTAATCTGTTTGTTTCTTAATTGTGTTTTGTCTCTTAATATTCAGTATTGTTGTAAGAAGATAGTGATATCTTAAGTTAGTTTAATGGAAGGGGAACAAAATTACTGCCATTATCTACTTAATTATCAAACCAAAAAGTTCCTTTTTTCGTCGGTTGTCCGTCGTTCAAGTTTAAAATGCTTAAAGCCACTACCTGCCCCCAATCAATAATATGCGGGTAGTTCGGTAGTTCAGGTGTTTGGATTTTATAGTGAAATGCTTTGATAAAACGCGAATGCAATTATTTTTGTAAAACTCGTATTTACGTATTTTGATCAAACTATATTTTTGTTAATATGTATTTTAATCAATGTATTTTACTTTGGACATTATGATATGAACCCGTACAGTGTCATACGAAATGTTACATATAATTTAACTGACATAGCCCAAAAGATACTGAACATTCTTTTTTTATAGTAAAGTAAACATCACAATATGGATCTTTCGGTTTTTAGAAATAATTTACAACGTCATTTGGATGTCATGTGTGTCTGTCTGTGTGTGTGATGTCTGTCATGGATAGAAGAGAAAGAGATTAGAAGACTTACATTTCACTAACTTATGTAAATTATTACTTTTCTTATTAAAAAAATTGAAGCTTATTTTGTCATCAAGGAATCATGTGGTGACTGATAGCAAAAGATTTTGCCGTATTTTGGCATCTTGTCCATGTATATTTTTAAACCAGACAATCAAAATCAAAACTCTAATTTCCTTGATTAATGAGGAGATCAATCTCGTTATGGACGGAAACAACCGTGGACAACAGATACCAAAGACGTTATTGGTGCGTCGCTGTCCTGTGGCCGGGATGATAGACCAATCTAACCGGGCGAGTTGCTACATAACACTACCAGCAGAGGTCTTGTTGGTGATGACCTATTTAACCTATGCCTATAATCGCCTCTGTGATCTAGTAGTCCAGGTGTTGGACTTGACTTCATGGGCAACAAAAATAAAATGTGTTTTTTTCAATTTTTTAATAAAAAAAATATGTTGCTCGGGGTTTGGATATGTGCCCTGTTGGCAATAAGCTTGCCACCTATCACATAGTGGGACTTGATCACTCCGGCATGTCGTGGGTGTCCTGAATGTACCTCGTCCTCCTTCTTCAGGGATATGGGCGTGAAGATACTTTAACCTATGCTCGTCTCTTACGAGCAGCATGGCAAAGAAGCAGACGGTTTATTCTACTCAGAATTTTACTACTAATACAATGATATTAGTAAATAACAAATTATTTCCGTAAATATACCTTTGAACCATTTTAAATCGCAGTACTCAAAAATCTTAATTTTTTTCAACATTAAAATTTAGTCAAACAGTTTGTATGACACTGTAACAAATATTTTATATTTATTATAATATATACCTACGGAATCTAATTTACTTGTTAAAACCTCAGAGTTAGAGGGGACCTATTTACATCATGCTTCGTAACTAGACAACGTGAATCTTAAGTGTTGTCATAATACTATTTTTAACAGACAAATGAAATGTTAAATATCTACCAAACGCATACATGTGGTATATCTTTATTAGTCAACTCTTACTATTGTAGAAATCGGCGATACTATACTAGCAAGTTATATCTAACAACCTACCAAGCATATTCTCCCGATTTTGTTCTACCAAATCAGTAGAAGTTGGAACCTTAACTTCTATTCTAAAATTATACTTAGTATATTTGGCAAATACATTTTAAATAGCTATAGGTCTAATGAGTGAGGTGTTATTTTCATCTTTAATACAGTTAGTGTTGCATGCATTATTCAATTTTTTAACAAATAATTGTAGGTACAAAATAACAATATTGAATAAAACCAATGAATGAGAAAATAATTTCTACTAATATTTACCAATAAATACCTAGAAACTACGTTTTTCGTTTATCACATGGCAACACCAACCTACGGAACGGGGAACTACCTATATCAAAGATTGAAGTCGGGAGATTAGTCGTAATATCTATGCCTAACAATTTCTATAGTGTTAGTGAGTCTAGCATGCCATTTTTCTTCAATATACGTAAATACTCAACCATAGCCCAACTACAATTCTTAAAGAATTATTTTTACCCGAAATTCAAAAAGATTGAAGTTTAAATTCGTTGTTTTTCAAAAAATGACGTTCAAGTCCACTACAAAAAAAGTTTAAATTAATTATTGTCACTATAATATATAGAAAAAAGGTAAAAAGTTTTGTCTGTGTTGCCTGTGGTAAACAGTAAAATTCGTCAATATTTCCGCGTACTAAATACTTATTGCTCATACGTAAAGAATAGAAAATCTGAAATATGAGGGTACTACTATAAGTATATAGACACTTTAACATACTAGCGGTATCAGGAACTCTGCCTGCGTTTTAAAAAGTATCCTAGTTCAGCAACACTTAAAATATAATAGGTAATTCAAATTTCTGATAACTTCAATTTTGAAAATACTAAATTCAGACTCATAAATATTAAAGGGTTAGCCCCTTTATCCTATTTAAATTGCTATTTGTGATTAAACTTGGTTCTAGAATGCAAATATAATAGAAAATGTAAAATCAAAAACAGCATCTTTAAACCAGAATAGCTTAAAAAGTCTTTAGTATTCTACAATCAATATTATAATAAAATATAATAAATTAATAGATTTTGTTTTATAGTCTAGTATAAATATTAATTAAGCATATTCTCAAAGGTTAATTATTTCTTAATATTTATTAATGGGACTAAAAGTTAAGATATTCCAACAAAAACACAATAAAAATAATTTACAAGACCCTATGACCTATCCAAAAAGACTAACTCACCTCTTATATCAATAAAAAATATACTAAAGTAAGAATAAAGTTTATACTACTTGTAAATTTAATGAGTAAGAGATACTTTCTAAGAATTTATCTTGTGTAAAGGCGCCATGATATTCAAGGATGTTCATCATGAATCCTAAACATACCTTAATTTGCAAAAAAAATATTTTGTAAAACACAGAAATAAAAATTGTGACCATCCTAAAAAATACTTCTTGACCACATATCAAATTACATCCACTCATACACCCACACACATGTGTGTATGCAATTACTCCTCTCCCGTTCATCACTCCTTGCTTCTCAGGGTGTCCTAGCACTTACTAGTGAGATAAAGTACCTACTTCAACGCTTAAGTTAACACAGCCTAACACAAGAATTTAAGTTGACTTTATATAGCTATATATACCAACTATTTTTTCTAATGCATTGTACATGTAGGAAAAACTTTGAATAATCTATATTTTAGAAAAAAATAGTATGCCTTAAAATTTGAATAAAGCTACCATGAAAGCGGTGGGTTAGGGGATGGGGTGTAAAGGCTGATGCCTTTATGATCAAATTAACGATTGTATATAGTGTTAAATCCCGAAAAGAAAAGATGGTATAACTACAATTTAAATTGTAAGGTTGGCAACCCTGTGTTATATATTAGTCTATTACAGTAAACAGACATAATATCAACTTAAGCTTTGGAATACCAAGTCTATGTTTATAAATAAAAAAAAAAAATAAAATCATATGGTTCAAGTTTTTAGGTAACTACTTATAATAAACATTACCTATATTAGAAATAAACCTTTGTGTGATTTTGAATTATATTTAAATATGCATAGTATAAACATGGTTACATCTTTTCATAACATCTACTAGAAATTTAATTTGTTTAATAGGGACGTAATGAAATATAATACATGATTTATTAACATTCATTAACATAACAGAATAACATAATTTCATGATGTAATAATAAAGAAACACATATTTTACATTACTGGAGCAAAAAAAAAACTTCCGATTGTATATTATAATCAAGATTAAACAGACTTTTTAAATACCAGGGGACTGATTGTGTGTCTTTGTAGTGATGAATACAGGGTATTTTATTATAGACAGTAAGCCGTTGTACATCAAATAGCTGTCAAATGACGTGTTTCGTATTTGCTATTTCCTGTGGCCACCAGAAATACCCTGGAGATAGCAAAAAACAAAAAACATTTCGACAGCTATTTGGTGTACACTTTAGACACTTGATCATAACTAAAAAGATACAATCAGTCCCCAGGTTATGTATACTATTTTTGTTGTCAAAACAAGCTACATTGTTTAACGCAGGGGGCAAAAAAGCTCCCATTATCTGCCGGGAGGGCAAAAGAACTCACTGTCTGGTTCCAAAACTCAATCTGATGTTAAATACTTAAGTTTTCCTGTAACTATTGCTTTTTGGATATACTACCTGTTTGAATGAAAGGACTAGAAACAGGTAAACACATTCTGTTAATTTGCCTTCAATGTTGTGTTAAATAGTGGCCTAGAAAAGGCAAGGAACTTATTACCTTACATATTTAGACAGAAACAAATTACAATTCAATATTTTAAGTACTGTTTGAGACAAACTTCAACCACATTTTTTACCAATTCTCACCTGTGTGACGGGGTCCTTCATTATAAGAACATCTGTGACCGGTCCAAACATAGCAAAGTACTCCCTCAATTTCTCAGAGCTGGTCTGCCAACTGAGACCACCTACAAACAGCTTGCTGGGCGATGGGGAGGTAGTACCGGTAGCGGCCGGTACTGGGGTGGATCTGCCTGAAGACGGGGATGTCTCTGGAAAGTTTGTAATGATTAGCAATCATATAATTATAGTTATAGCTTTCTATTAATTCATTTGGACATTTAAAATCTAAAATAATATTATAAATAAGAAAGTCTGTATGTCTGTTGCTCTTTCATGAGAAAACCGCTGAAATGATTTTGATGAAATTTGATATGCATATAGTTAAAGAACTGAGTTCAAATTTTTTTTTTTCAAAAATCAACCACTAAAAGGGTATAATAAGGAATGAAAGTTTGTATGAAAACTGTAACTATTCTAACACGTAACAAGTAGTAGGTCAAACAGATAGTATTTTAACAAATTTATATAGATCTCTGTGGCCTAGCGGTACAGGTGTTGGACTTGACTTCACAAGGTCCTGGGTTCAATTCCCGGGTTGGGCAACAAAAAGAAAATGTGGTTTTTAACATTTTCTAAGTAAAAAAAAGTTGCTCAGGATTGGATATGTGCCTGGATGGTGATAGGCTTGCCACCTATCAAATTATGGGACTTAATGTTTTTGGCTAGTCGTGGGTGCCCTGGTTGTGCCTCTGCCTACCCATTCAGGGCTATGGGTGTGAAGATACTTTTAGATCTGGATAAAAACTGTACCATAGTTATGACTTAATCCCCAGTAAAGCAAATAATATAGGTACTTGTATAATGTGTGTTACTCAATGACACCATAAATAAAAATATGAACATATGCTAAATACAGCTAGTAGTTATAGTAGTGAAGTAGTATTATTTTGTCATAGGAAAGCATTTCCTATAAGAAAAAACTTGTTTAAAGATCTAACCTATTAACCAACCAAAACTTCTCCCTAGTCTCTCTAAAATTTAAATATGAGTCCCGATTGCTAATCTTCTGTTTAAAAAAAAATTGGCAATGGGTTGGTTGATTAATTATATTCAAATGGTGTGGCTGTTATTTTAGAAATATTATAATAATATATTTAAGAGTTTTGGCTCTTACAAATATATTAATATATTTAGAACAGAAAAAATACCAAAAAGTAACCCATTTTGTAAAATAACTAGTACCTGAAGTAGGTTTTAAAAGAACCTCTTATAAATTTATTAATATTTTTGAAGATGATTAGCTTATAAGCAAAAAAGAAATAAATCTCATTTGAGCAACAAGATATCCAGATATAAGAAACAGTTATCTTATGTCCGATTTCACCCCTATCTTTTAACATATTTTAGGCGACTATTTCATTTTGAAATTTCATTACTCTCATAAAGCACCTACTTTATCAAAAAAATATGGCCATTGAGATAGGTGAGAGTGGAATAGTGTTAGTAGTTTATAATATTAATACAAAAAAGATAATTTGGATATTGGGAAAACTATCATCTCACAGCCATAATTATAATGTCAAGTTCCGGTTCAGAGGATAGGGTAGCCAGTAGATTGGTTAAACAAGTCCGACTTCTCCTGGCTACAGGAGGGAGGCGCCTACATCAATCAACTGGGGTAACCGACGACTGGACAAGAGAGTGATAGTTTGGTATCTTATAACAGAAAAAATGGAGTGGAAAAAAACAACCTTATTTACACTGATTTAAGGTACTTTTTAATTATTTGTTAGTTTGTTTTATTAATACTCACCCAGCAACACTAAATTCTAAAACATGTATTAAAAATATTTGAAAATAAAAAGCCAACTTACTTATTTGTTGTACATTGATTTGCTGTTGTTGTTGCGCGGCAGCTGTCGCTGCTGCGTGGGCGGCGGCCTGCGCGCTCAGAACATGCGCCAACTCGCCGCCCATCAAACCTCCTTCAACCACTTCTAATCCGCCCAACGCGCCGCTGGAATACACCATCATCTTAGCACGAATTTCTAAACACTAATAAACTTTACGTAATTTAAGTTATGGACGGATGGTCGCAGTGACAGCGTTTCGGATTTGCTAATCGGCGTCAAACGATTGAAAAACAAAAGCAAATCGACGATCAAATTACTTTCATAACGGCCAGTAACATTTTGTAATCGAACTTTTATTTACAACATTACTAATCGTAATATGAATAAAACTATATAAAAAAATCTATTTACATGTTGACAATAGCAATCATGATTATCAACGAAAACCAGTAGTCTAGGAATAAATGCAGAAAAGTAAAAAGTCTTTGATCTTCAGCAGCTCCTAGGTACCTACTTTATTTTGATTTTTGAAAAAAAACATAGTGTAGGATTGTTTATGGTTTGCAGTTCGACGCATCTGTCACTTGATTTTTCAACAGTGTAGACAATAGTGCTTGCATAGCAATTTCTATTCACTTGCGGATACGTTTCACATTGATAAGTTTGGACCAAATAAATATTAGAAACAATTTTATCACTATTTCAGACCTCAGGCCACATTTTAAGTGGAATATGTATAACGTGTGTCATAACCTTATTGAAATAGGTACCTATCCATTTGTTTAAAAGGAATATCTAGGTACCTGTTTTTATTATCGTTGCTATTCCACGACCGAGGGTGGTAACAAGATTCAAGACTTTTCTTTTCATGATTTTCAAGAGTTTCCGTGTGTGTATGAGAAGAGTAATGAACGTGGAGAAAACTGCTTGTCTACACGAATGTTATGTACCTACGTATGTATATGTAAGCTTAGAAAATTGCACAATGACTTATTTTCACGCCAAGTCTCTTACGGGGTAGGCAGAGAGTATAAAAAAAGTAAAAAAAATACTAAAATTATATTGTTTCCTAAATTAGAATCTTAAGTAAAAGTAAAAAGTTTGTAGGTGAAGTTTTATGAACTTTGTTAATACAAACGATTTATAACAATTGATAGAATTGTGGTTAAACTCTAAAAACCTTATTTTTTTTATTCCTTCGTTAAAACAAATATCTAAAAACTTTAAAAAAAATGCGAAATATAGGTTTATGGCCAATCTCAGTAAAAGAAAAACAAATAAATAAAGTACGTATTACGACAATTTGCCATAAAACATAATATCAGCATTGTGTACTTCACAATTCTGTTGAGTGTGTGATGAAACGTGCCGGCATTCTTAATACATTGCTTATAAACAAACATAAAAATGCTTTTCTCTTGCTAAGAATAACATGACGTGTTATATTACCAACGAATGATGTAGAGGACGTTCCGCATATATATTATGAGAGCAAAGAGTTATTACCTAAATATTACACATCTCACACTTAAACCTTATTTATTTCGCAGCCTTTGTTATAAAAAAATGAGTACATATTTTCTGAGTGCCGCTTAAACCAATAAACCCCAAGAGGTTCAAAATTCGAAAACCAAATTAAATTAGAATATTCGAGATTATATCATATTTTTCTGAATCCCTAACATACAACTACATTTCTAGTCTAAGGTATTTTTATAAAATAATAGCTTATGGTTATAAGTAGCTAACTGAGAACATATGACTACTTTTCTGTTTAATACATTTTCATAAAAAAAATAGCCTAATTTATAAGTTACGCCCGAATCTTTTGAATAGCAAAAATTACTAAATCTAGCACCTTTCAAATAAATATAAAAAAAAACCAATAAGCTTTAGTAGCGCATATGTTACTTAACCAAATCATTTTTTGTCAATTACTTAATAGTTTGTGTCAGAAATAACTGCTTTCGCAAAACAGAAAATACCGTACAGTAAATTAAAATGTTAATAGGAAGAAGTAAAATAGAATCTCAATTTAACTCAATGTTTTAATTAAATACAGTAAGTTTGAAATGCGCACCTTTTGTCGAGACTTTACGAACATTTCTATTTAATTTCAGGCAGTAAAAACAGCGTTGGCGGTGGTTATTTTATTGAAAATGAAGTCATTCAAATGTACTCCACCTGCTCAAAAGAAATTGCATGCTATGCCTCCTCAATGAGCCTACAAACAAGTAGCCAATAGGATTAATATCAATGAGCGGTGTTTACTAAGATTTTTTATTATTAATTAAAATAATATTAACTACAACACATTGCTACCATTACAATATTCATGACAAAAATAAAATACTGCTTGGAAGATCAATTACCTTATAAATTGGAGTATGAAAAGGCTAGTAAAATTACGTATGATGCTTACGTCTATTTTGAGACTTCTGTTCATTAATGCTAATTTGGTGTACCGACGAATTTAATTCCGCCTGACTGAACTGCCGACTTATACCTACCAGTTTGTTTGTAAAAAGTACCTCCACGCCCGCATCCCCGTAAGCAGGACTACAAACTAGTCTTACGTGTCCACGACAAGATGAAGACACTATTGCCCGCTTTCTATTATACATGAAACGTAAATAATACGTTTACCCATTCATTGTTTGCCCAAAAGTAACAAATCATTACTCATGTTTTGAAAAAAAGTTTAAAAGAACGACCGTCGGTAGCAATCTTACTAATCGTAAGTATTTAATCCCGAGCAAAGTTAATTTTATTAGAAAACTGAAATAATATAATTGCTTTTTGGTTGCCCGAATCCGGCGCAAAACCTGGAACCTCATGAAGTAGAGTCTAACATCAGACTGCTAGATCTCAGAGGTAAGTACGCCTAATGACAAGGCTCAGATCTGATCCACAGCAGAAATTTCTATAATAAACATACGAGTGCCTACATGTCTTGGTTTCCCAGGCCCACTGGATATTAAATGAATTTATTCAATGTAGTTAGTTGATAGACATATCAAAATCAAATAATTTACTTACTTTTGGATCAGTGCTTAAACTAACTTCTATTGTTAAACCAGTGTTTTTAATGAGATGAAATTTGCTACTGAATTATGAAAAAGACTTGCTTTTATTTTAAAGTCAGTCATAAAAGAGTATAACAAGCTATATAATTCAAACAAGTAGGTGTTCAAACTACCCTTGGACAAACATTTTCTTCCTTGAATTACAGTTACTATTACAAACAAACCTAATTGAATAATGAGCGAGTTGACGAACCTTAACATAGTGGGTGTGTAGAGAAATTTGCGGCCACAGTTGTTCCAACGCTAGGGTGGTTTGCGCTTTTCATTTGCGAAGCTTTGTCCTTTTCTAACATAGCGGGTATTGTAATCGTCTCTTACATTTTATGTACATTTTAGTTCAGCCTCCGTTTCTTACTGCTATGACAAAGAAGACTTGAATATTATTTTACAACTTCATGTATAATGAAACCCCAATATAAGATAGATTTTTGATAAAAGTCTTAGTGATATATTTCTAGTAAGTACCTTGATTTAGTTATTTAGATAACACGCGAAATCTGAAAAACGATGGCTAGTGTTAGAAATATTAGGTTTAAAAGATAGAAAAACATACCTACTACTTAATTTCATTTTTATTTTGTTAGGACTAGTTAAATGTTTAGAAAATTCTGTAGTTTTTTTTAATTTAAACACTTGAGCTAACGGTTTAGTAATATTTACGCGCCCACATTTTAAAATTTCTGTAAATATTATAATATAGAAATAAAAAATATATTTAAGAACGACAAAATACAGTAAGTGCCATTTCTTTTAGATTTTGTTTGCTTTCTTTAACTATGTAGGTATATCATATCATGTACTAGCGGCCCGCCCCTGCTTCGCACGGGAATAAAATATACGTATAAACCTTCCTCTTTAAACACTTTATCTATTATAAAAAAAACTTTATCACAATCAGTTGCGTAGTTTGAAAGATTTAAGCATACAAAGGGACACGGGGACAGAGAACGCGATTTTGTTTTATATTATGTGGTAATGCTGATTGCGGATAGTATTGGCACCCTTCAATTTTTTTGTCACTCTTTCGTCATTCATACTTAATGACTAAACTATCGCTTTCTCACTTTTACAGTAATAGTCTGTTTCAATCCTTTTCTAATAATATCTAGATATAAGTACCTAACATATTCTATAATGTATTTTGAAGTACAATAATCCAAACGATAAAATTTGAAGCAGTTATTGAATAGGTGAAATTGTTTTTGTAAGGCTTTTAAAATTAATTTTAACAAATTGAAAGACGACTAAACTTTCAACCACTTTCCAACAGGGCAGGTAGGTATTACGGTTAATCTCTTGTCAGAAACTTGCTTGATAGATGTGTTAGCTGTAAGGATTCTTTTCTTTAAGAATTTCTTATGCTATAAATCAGGGCGGACATATGCAATTTATCTTGCGCTCTACGTAATGCGGCCCAGAAATTTTTCATCTGTGAAAATGTATAAAATATTCTAACACGGCTTACTTAATTTGTACCTACTGAATTTATCAAATTTGCTTTGAAGAAAATAAGAAATTAAAATGTCTTTAAACAATTTCTAGTTAGAAGTCCAATGTATTAAACAACATTAAAGACAAAAATCCTTATACTAATATCCTAGCAAATTTTCGTTTATCTTTTAACAAAATATCGATAGATTCAGAACCTAATGCAAATAGTGGAATGTGGAAACAAGCAACTTTAATGCTCTCACATTTATTAGTTTGCAATGGAGTTTAAACTTTTAAACTAAATATTAAACTCACTGTTATCTGAACAAAAGCTTAGTTCGTTCTAGTTCTAAACTTGATAACCTTCTCAAATTGTCTCATATTTTTTATTGAAACAGTGACGTGCTCCAGTTATTTCAATCTGTGTAGGTTGTAGCGGGATTTGAGGCGCCAGGAACACTAACGATTTTTTTCCGATGTAAATACCAATGAATTCAACTGTTTTTGGAAAACAATGTACAGGTCTATAAGATATTATTATTATTAATTATGAGGTAACCAGATGATACCCGCGGCTACGATTACGAATTATTGCTATTTACCTCGTATATTCGGAATGTTTTTGTAAAACTTCTAATTTATGTTTGATTTTATCATATTTTTAGCCTTTTATAGAGCTGGCATATCTGTATAGGTAAAATATCTCTAAACAGCGGATTAAAAAATTAGCTCTTCATTAGAAACTCGTAGATATCAGTATAAAAAGTAGATTACCTTACTCTCCAAACAAGTATTATCATAGCATAAAGCCCCCACGTAATTAGATATCGCAAGAAATTTAACTACTTTCAGCATTGATTATATAATAATTACAAATCTTTACCAGATGGAATTAAAATGTAAGACATGATCATAGATTAATATATATAACTAGCTAATATATATATAAATATATATATTAGCTAGCTTCTATACACACAGGACTCTTCTTGCTTGACGGCCTACTGACTAGTTTGGTAATTCACCTTATTTTTAAAAAATAAAATGGAAATTAAAAAAAAAGTTTTTTAAATATCCTCACTTTTATTTGGGCATCCCTAATTTTTCTATTGTTTTATGACATACGCTTCAGGGCCACTTTCACGTTAGTATACTTACAAATTGAGACTTACAAAATGTAAATTCTGTTATAAACGAGGTCGTTGTTCTATTTTGAATGATCATAGACAACATCAATACTTTTTTTTAATGAAGAAATACTTCTAAGTACTTATTGTATTATGTATAACTTAAAAAAAACGCTTACAAAAAACGTATTGTTGCCCATGACTCCGTACACAATTTGAAGTGATTTTTCGTGGACAGTGATGAAAACAATTTCAAGCAATAT
>NJDC01010585.1:63724-81626 GCA_002245475.1 Calephelis virginiensis | reverse complement strand
TAACCATAAATCAGCTTCTTGCTATTTAAGATAACGACAAATTAACAGTTTAACTCATTATTAAATTTAATTCAATACCGTGAAAGCGGCCCTAATCGAAACAAATTAAATAAGTATAGTGCCTTCGGATCGGAATATTAGGAGGAGACTTTGGAGTTTTAGTCCAAACTCCATAGTCTCCTCCTAATATTCCGATCCGATAGTGTGAATACTAGCTGAGACTTACAAAATGTAAATTCTGTTATAAACGAGGTCGTTGTTCTATTTTAAATGATCATAGACAACATCAATACTTTTTTTAATGAAGAAATACTTCTAAGTATTGTATTATGTATAACTTTAAAAAAACTTATTACTTATTGTTGTCCATGACTTCGTACACAATTTGAAGTGATTTTTCGTGGACAGTGATGAAAACAATTTCAAGCAATATAAATGATCGTAAATGTTAACCCAGGCTTTAAGCTACTACTACACAAAATTTGGTAAAAATATGTTTAGCGGTTTTTGTGTGATAAGTGAACAGAGTATTAACAGTAAAACTTGACCTCGTTTTCGGTTCTGTATCCTGTACCTGTACAATACGTTACCATTTAGCTAACATTGAGTTTATAAAATTATAAATTATATAAGTAAATACTTAAGTATAGTTTATATAACCACCCTGTTTCTCTTTTTATAGCATCGCCAGAGCAAAATATAAACTACCTACCTACCAAATAGTATTTTTGATTTGTAAATATAAATTTTAAGTTGTAATACAAAAAAAAATACGATAGACAATAGTGTTGCTAGCAATATTTTTTCCCCACTAAATTGGGAAATAGGTACAGTAATAAAAAATAGAAAACTACATATTTTTTCTATACTATTTGAAAAAGAAATATTAAGGCCAAGTTTTGGCAGGATCGAGAGAAAAGATGGACGCATTTTATTGTAATTTTTGAATTTCATGTAAACATCGAGTGAAATAAACCAATGGGGCATTTTGTATAACTTTATTCGGTGGTGACAACAACTATTGCTGCTTTCTAAATGGAAACTATTAAGATACTTATTGTCTGTAGGTTGAATTTATGTTTTAACATTTCGCCTTCCAAGTTTAATTTCATAAACATTAACAAGAAATTTATTTTTTTCACCAATACTGTCAGTTATTAAATGTCCCTAGGTGTTTCCCACGGCTTCGTCTTAGGTTTAAATATATGTATTTAGTTTGTTCACGAAATCCACTGAGCTACATAAAAAGTCAATGTCCTGCCCTGGACCAAAGACCACTGGCGTGGTCTCCGGTCTTGTGATGTTATGCAATGTTGTTACAATTGGTTCAAGTGAAGCTGGGTTAAAGCGAATATCCCACTGCATACCTGTGTGCGATAACGCGGATTTTGACTTTGTACTAATGCTCTTGATTTGCTTAGAAATGCCACACGGTGTAACACACTCTCGTCGCATTTTCGTGTGCCGTGTGCACTTCATGGATGGACGCTCTCTCACTTCCTAACGGCGATGCAGTTTTTTAATACCATAGACAGGCTAAGAGGGATATAAATTTCCTGGTTGTAAGGACGAGACGTTGCTTGGACACACCGGAAAAATTAATAGTGCTTTGTTTGAACATGGACGCTTTGCGTTAGTGTATCCGCTACTCTAAACTCCACACCGGAACGTGTTAGTAAAAGTATCGACGCAGACGTTATAGCAATATCAAAACGCTTTAGTATCAATCCCACCCACTTAGCATCACTTAGATAAAGTCAAAATGAGCCCTGATAATTGAATATACTATATATATTATTATATACCAGAGTGAGTAAGGCCAAACTGAACCAATCCGGAATCATTGTAGGACCTTTATTTTTCAGCTTTGTCATTAGCTCTATTACAAGTTAATAAATGACAATACAAAAAAAAGAGCAAAATGACTGTCTTCTCCACGTCTTCTCCGTCAATTTGTTAATAAATGAGTAATGCGGCTTGCTGTTGGAGAAAACATATCAGTTATAGTGTAAAGGATTTTTTAAAAGCATAATAAAATATCTGTTATACTCATTAACTTCATATAAATAAAGAAATCTTGGTTGCGAGAAGATTACTTCGCCGTTTCGTCTCCTCTCTGTTTAGGTTTGGGAAAGATGGTAGTAAATTGCAAATATGTTATTTATTGGTTATAGGCCTTTATAGGCCTAGTTGCCGGGGAGCTTGTATTTCCTGAATGGCTATTACTGGAAACTATTTTATGTAAACTTTAATTAAAATATATTTCATAAAGGATTTTATACAAATTTGCATAAATGTTAAATATTTTCACTTTGTAAAGATTTCTTGACACAAATATTTTCCACAAAAATATTTTTTATTACATTTGATTTCAAAGCCTCTTTTAAGTCATCGTTAAATCAATCAATGAATGCACTAGCTAGGTATTCTAATGTGTTGCCTGGCAGCAGAGCCATTCGGACGATCAAATACCTACATCTTAATGCGTTATATATTATGCGGCTTGTAACAGTACATGTGCTAGATTATGAAGTAATTCGCATTGAAAATGTCGCTCAAGAAAAGTATTACCTATTACTCACTTATTACTCATACATGGAAACTATAAAAGCCATTGATTTGTAAGTGCTTTCATACTTCTTGCATTATACGTCAAAAAAAACATTATTAAGTAGATTGTAGTTTTGGTTATGGTTATAAATTGATACATTTTATATTGTTTTTGAATATATATAGAAAACATTTTCAGCAAAATTACAGCAATGTAAATGTCATACTTTTTAGAAGTCATTTATTCACGTTTTAAAGGTAAAAATTATAATAAATTGAAATACCCAAAACTGCTGTATAATGATAATATTTTTCTACGCGATCAATGCAGCAAACATTTATATAGTGATTTTCATCAAAAATCAACAGATTTTATAGTTCGAAGTACGAGTTACAGGTGGGCCTGACGGGGAGTATGCTCCCCAGCAGAGCCACTTTCTACGCAAATTATTTTATAATCTAGCACAAGTACAGTTATTAGCCGCATATGAACGTTATACGCTTTTGAGTGTACCGTATTTTATGAAATAATGGATCGGTATTTATCAGGGTAATTATGATGCAGAGCATGGCACACTTTAAAGATACTAACTAGTCTCTGTAGCAAAGAGTAAAGCAACTGTCTTTGTATGAACTCTGTAGGTACCTATTACATACATACCTAACACAAACACAATAGTTTGGTTTTGACGTAGCTATAAATAATCATCTTGTGATAGTCGTATTTTAGGTATAATCAGTTTGGTAGGTTGTTGTTTGTATAAAATTCATTATCTGTTCTTTTTACATACTTCACAAAATTCTTAAATTAACAATTTATTTTTGCCTATATAAAAAAAATCTTATTCTTTAGAAGAACCATCTGATTGTTCGTTGTTTTATCATATAAAAAAATCAAATTGTCAATTTGTTACAAAACAAAATTCTGAATTTTTCCAAATTAACACAAATATCGTCACTGACGACGATAATGGAAGGTTAGTCAATTTAGATACTATTTTATATATAAGAAAAATATGAATTTTCTGGTGGTAAGAAATATCCGTATAAAGACACCAAATAGGTAACATGTTTTAACGCGTTTACTAGTTACTGGGATATTGAATATAAAGTTGTTTAATAGAATACTAGGTAAACAACCTTACGAATTTCCTGGCTATTAGAAATAGACACTTAAGAAGTGAATGACCTGAAGGGTTTTTAATTTACAGCGGTTTTTCGATTATTTAAAGGCAATAAAACATATTCAGTGGTAGTAGGAAATAAAAAGAACACCCAAGACATGTGTTGCCAGTCTAAGGATTGTAAAGTTATAATATTTTGTTAAATAACATTAATTCAAATTTTTTTTGTGCTAGAAAATCGATACTTGATTGAGGGTGTTCATTGAGGGTGTGTTAGGGGTGGCAAGCGTGCGCATGCGTGGGCCAGCGGGGCGCGGTGCTGGCCCACGCTGCCTCACACGCTTCCCATCACTCGGCGCTGCTGCTTCGCGCGCTCTTACCATATTGTCCTGTCACAGCAGTAGTACCTTCTTACTGCTGTCTCCGGACAAAACGGTAATGACGTAGCACTATCTACAAAAAATGGATATCACAGGTTTAAGTGTTAGTGTAAAAGTGTATCTTGCATGGTTTTATGTAAAGTTTCAGTTTATTATAGGGTGCATATCGAGCGAGTTAACACGCATGCGTCACACGTATTGCATTCCGCCATTTTCTTGGAGTTGCCTTGCAAAATTTTCACGCCTTTTTCTAGGGAGATTTAGTTACATTTTAATGCTTGTGTGTTTTTTTTAATTTGTTTTAAGTAATATGCAAGATAAATCGTTTAATTTATATTCGCTTATTTATGTTACATTTAGTGTCTGCATGTTTCAATAACTATGTCGCCAAGACATTTTGATTAGTTTTTTGTAACAGTAACTACCATTGACTGTTTTAAGCCCGTAGTATTAGCTGATTAATAGTATAGAGACTAATTTATTATATCACGTTTTAACCTTCAGACTGAGAGTGGCAGCACTGTAACTATAGATTTAGTGAAAGCCTGAATTCGGGGTCAAAAGAGGTCAAGCCCTCCCTAAGTGATAAAATTATTATTAAAAGTAATTATTTTAGATATAATAGACACTTTAGCTGACGTTATTTGCAAATTTGGTAGACTGTGTAAAATAAATTTTCTGAAACTTGTAACAGATCCACCCTTTTAGCAAAATATCGGTGAAGCCTTTAGTTTACATGGTTTGGGTATTGATTGTGTCACTATAGTATGGATAATGTGTTTGACAGATTACCCATTGTTCGTGGCTTTACTTGTGTGACAGTAAACTCTTAAATTCGCTACATTTAAGTTATCTGAGGCTCTACATGATCAATTTATCAACATTAGACACTTACACATTTTATTAATCAGATTAAAAATGGTTCTGTGTTTACTCTTGGCGCATGAATATAAGCTTTGTTTGTATGTAATGACATGAATTTCAGGAATAGGTAATTGCTTTAGATTCCGGACTGTGGATGTGCCAACATATCTCAAATGTTTCCTAAAATTGACTTCAATGCACAGACTATTTCACTATTTTATAATATCTATCACGCACTTTTTTATAATTTTTCTTTAAGTTTTTGTTTTTTCCCCTCAGTTTATGTTTTTTATTTGCGCATGAAAGAAAACTTTATTACCTATTGATTGAACTTTACTAACTGAAGTTTTGAAAGTACAACTAAAACCAAATTTATCTTTCAATTAGAATTTCATTTTTATTTGAAGTGGAAGGTTATTAAGAGTTACAGGTAATAATGTAGAAAAATTAATATGGAAGAAGAATGAAAGGAGTATGGAAGATATTATTTCAGACTAGGTGGTTGGATTTCGCAGCGACTCGTCCGGACTTGTACAACCGCCTTGCCGTAGACGTGTTGATTCGGAGGGTAAGGTAGCCGGCTCAAGGCCTAACATCCCAACCTCAGGTTGGCAATGCATCATTACGCCTAGGGAGGCGGCGCAAATTTCTTACCATCAGGAAATCCGTCAGCTTGTTTGCCTTTCATTATCATAAATAAATAAAGTTAAAAAAAAGACCAAAGACAATTGGCAATCCACCGTGATCATATTATAATAAAAGTATAATTGAGAAAGTGTGTTTGTTCGTCTGTCTGCTCACAACGCAGTTAAACAATGTTATGATAACATTTTGGCCGGTGAGTGAAAAAGGCTACCTTTTATTCAGATATCTAAACTAATTTCGGCGGGAGAGCTAAATAAATTTTATTTGCGGGCGTAGCCCCAGACAACATCCTATTAATATTATAAATGCGAAAGTTTGTAAGTATGTATGTATGGATGTTTGTTACTCTTTCACGCTCGAATGGCTGAACGGATTTGTCTGAAATTTGGAAGACAGATAGATTGTGACCTGGATTAACATATAGGTTATTTTTAATCCCGATCGCACACCGGGTTTCTGTGAAAACGCGGGCGAAGCCGCAAGTAGTAGCTAGTATAGATATATAAGGTCCTTCCAAAATTGGTGTTAAAAATTTAGACACTTTTCAGTACATCTAATAAAAGATATTAACAAGAAAAATCACAACTTACCTAATTTTCGGTTTTTTATATTATGGCAACATTTTTCCATTTGATTTAATCCACGTCGCATAAACTCTTCTATTCACAAAAAACATTCGATCCGTAGATGACGTGCCTTATGCCTGGCTGTTCAAATACACACTTTTAGTAAAGAAAATAAAAAGAACTGTATGAAGTAATTCCAATAAAAAAATTTACCATAAATCTAAACACCAAAAGCCATTTCAGTTTCGATTTTTTGTGGATATCAATTATTAGATGTACTAAATTAACACCTTATAAAAATTTTAATCACTTATTTTGATTTATATGTTAAACAAAATTACACTAATGAGCTCCGAAGTGAGCAGATTGCCATCAAAATTAGGCCAGTTGTTTTGCCAGGAAAGGGTAATAGAGACACATATTTTCGCATTTATAATATAAATAATTAGAAAGAGTATAGAAATTACGGATATGCACTTAGATACGCCTACATCTATATTCATACAAAAGCCTGCCTCTCTCGGAAATAGAACTGGAGCCTCGTAAAAGGTCAATGGCGTTAGACGTTTGCGCTTACCTCTAGACCGACGAGACTAACACCCTATGTTCAATAGTACAGAGGAAAAATTCATAACGTTAAAGATGAAACAAAGACGAGTTTGATATTTGGTATGTGGTTCTTTTTAGTCGTATTGGGGGGATTTTATGAAACACACATTATGAAGAAACACTTGTACTGTTTTATGTACCTATCACTTATAATTTATTAGTATGAAATACCCTAACGGTTTCGATTTTTAAAGTATTTTAGGACGTCTACAACTTGAAATACCACAACTTAAATTAATGTAATTGTTTCTTTTTCATACTGTAGTATAAATATAACTTTAACGTTTCGTCAATAATAAATCCAATAACAGGATGTTTAATACTATCAGCTATTATTATTTCTATTACTATTTCTATCAGCTTCTCGCGATGTATCAATATATAAAACATAATTAATTAGATATTTAATACTCCCGAAAGAATAGCTGGTTATTCATTTATCTACGAATATAATAATTAATATAATTAGCATCACCTAGTGAAACATAATAAAGTTATTAGCGAGAGGGTCAAACGGAACAAATATTTTTGTTACTTATCCCTATTAATTAATACTATAAATGCAAATGTAAGTTTGTTTGTTACACTTTCACGCGAAAACTGAAAACTGAATGAAAATTTGAACACATATTTTTGAAGGTATTAGAAGTAACATAGTATATTTTTTAATGACCTAAATGCGAGCGAAGCCAGGGGTAAAAGCTAGTAAATCTGTACATATGAGTCTCTATTTCTCTTATTCGTCATTTCACGTAAGCGAAGTTCCGAAGAAATTCTATCACTACAAAAAAATATGCAATAAAAGTAATATATATAAAAACATAATATAGAATACAGAATAAAATGAATATGAATTAATTTGGAAAGTCGGGTTTTCCCCTAAACGTATTTTGTCTAATTGTTGGTTTGCTTGTTTTAGACGGATCATAGGAAATTTGATAAAGTTTCTTAGTATTACAAGGATGGAGTTCGACTTAAAATCTAAGCTATATTTTGTCAAAACCGATGAAGTAGAGCCGGAGATATCTTTTATTAAAGGAAAACGTGACGGAATAAAGTAAATGACGATTGAAATTTCCCGCGTTGCCTTGACCTTTCTTTGTTTCTTTGTAAAACGTCTGTTATGTTAATTTTGTACCAAAAAAGACATGGATTGTGGGAATCGTTACTTAAATATCGCTGTGTTCAATTATTTAGAGCCTTTCTCTCTTTTAATCAACTTTGAAAGAGGTGGGGAATTTATGTTCAAAATTTACATTTTTTATGTATATTAATGGATTTCTCCGTAATTTCTTAACCGATTTCACTTAGTATTATTTTGAAAGAGTAGGTATACTACCAAGGTGGTTCTAGTGCTACTTGCTCTAAATCTAATCATGGAATCTCAAGGAAATCAAGGGAAATACGAAACTTTTGTGTACGGATATGATTTACTTATTGTAATTGATACCTTCTTTTGCAGTTTTACTCCTCTTGAATTATATACTTCTACATAGATACATAGATGTATTCACGCCAAGTCGTTTACAGGGCAAAGAGTATTGCCTTCTAAATCTAACGATCCTGACAGACCTCCCTGGTTTCCTCATCATTCATTACTCTTTTCTTACAAAGACGACTTCGCAGACTCTAGACACCACCCTCGGATAATACCCGAGGAGACCTAGGTTGGAATTCGTGGGATATCAACTTAGATCTCCCCGGGTACCTATGTAGTATTTGATTTGCCAATCTTTCATTTGTCATTCATTCCACATGACCGAACTTGAAAAAAAATTGAAATTTAGTATACTAAAACATTGTACCGGTCCGGCGGGCCTCTCTCTCGTTCGGTGACTCATCGTAACAGACGCGAGCGGGCGTTACACTTTTTCAAGAGTGACTCCGAGCCACAACCTAATTTAAGACGTGGTCACGTCAAAATATATAAGCTATATTCATCAAAAGCGGTCGGACAAGAGTGGAAACATTTTTAGCTGAATAAAAAGTATCATGACCAGAGAATGAATCCGCGGGTGATGTCTAGTATGGTTTTACATTTATGAGTGACTATCGTACAAACAAGGTCGAGACGTCTAGACCTTTAATAGCAGGAACATTGGCATAGATTAGGTATCTCCATGATAGTATTTGTGTTGGGTGTATCGAAACTAGGTGTTGGTCTAATTTATATATTCCTATTTCTATGCTCTAAGTTATCTAAGTTAATAAATTATTATTACAGTAATAAATCGTTACCAAATGTCAAGTCAGGGTCTTGAGTAAAGTGCTGGCCTTTTTGCTCAAGCTCATTTTATGAGATTTGACGGCAACGAGGAAATACACGATACACTAATTTCTACATAAATATTTCATTTCTACAATTTAATTGAATAAAATTTAATAGCTACTAACAGCTACTAACAGTAATTGTGTATCTATAGGACATAACTACCCGCGTTAACGGGTTAGAAAGGAATTAAAAATTTCGCCACGGGACTTGAATCCTCAGTAGCTCAATTGGTTAGAGCATTCGTCGGCTTGAGACGAAAGGTTACAGGTTCAAATCCTGTCTGGGGCGAAATTTTTTCTTTCTTTAAAATTTATAGAAATTTATCCCAAGCACAGGGCAAGTGCTAAAATAAAAATACGTTGCGAGAAACGAAAGTTATGGCCATTCTAAAATGTGAATTTCATCTGTAATGATGAACTCATTTGGTGGGTACTCAGAATTGTGTATCTATAGGACATAACTATTAGAAAGGAATTAAATAGAAATACTTACCGTTATTTATGCCCAACACTAAACCGGAAAACTATTCGAAAATTTGTTCGGAAACGTTACTGAGCCTTTTAAATGTTTGTGGATACCTTATTGTATCTTTGTCGGATGAAGGTGCAATATGGAAAAACTAGATTTTATGATGCTCAATATTTAGGCAAAAGACGAGTTTTAAATAAAATGTAAAATGAGGCTGGGCGTTGAGTTGCATGATATACTAAGCGAGATGAAGTAAAACTTTCAAACATCTTGACAAACTTTCTTTTAATTATTGAGTTTCAATGTTCAGTGGATAAAAAATATAGGAAAGCCATTAGTTCCACGTTCATTTATCTCAATTGTTTCATGTCTCTAGCGTTTTTCTGTCACCGAGGGACTGCCTTCATTAAGGCCGTCGACGACATAGTTTTATCCGAACGCGAATGAAAAAAATGTTCGGGGTTGCTAGAAGGACAATAGTTTTCCTATAATACGATTTTATAATGGTGCAATCGAATGATGTCAGCAGGTTTTTTTATCGGACTAAATTTGCTATTTTCATCGATTTAAGAGGGATTCGTAATGACACTTTCAATTTACTTAATGGTCGTCATATTGTAGATCTAAGAAGCTGGGACCATAAATAATTATTTATAGGCGTAATTTAAGGGTGTTTTCGTTTGAAAATTATGTTTTTAGGTTATTCAATTAATATCTTTGCAGTTTGCTGACTGGTGTTGAGTTTATGATACTACATTTTATGTAATAATGTTCGTAGCTGTCACTTGATTAAATGGGTACGAAATATGTTATGGGTTTTCACTGTCACATAAAAGGATTGGAGAATTTTTAACAATAAGTTGAAAAAGTTTTAACATATTATTAATAGATAGAAAATAGTAATTTTTTATTAAATTTTCATTTCAACTCGGTTTCTTAACGCCCAGAACGTCTAAACCAGCTCAAATTACTTTTTGGTTTGTTCGTTATATTGGAATGATTATTTATAGATACCTAGTTAAAAAGTAATATGCAGGTAAAGTTTGGACGAAGCCGCTAGCAACAAAAAAAAGTAGTAGGCTTCGCCCGACTTTTCACAGGAACCGGTTGTGCGATAGGGATTAAAAGTAGCCCGTATGTTAATCCAGGTCACAATCTATCTGTGTTCCAAATTTCAGACAAATCCGTTCAGCTATTCGAGCGTGAAAGAGTAACAAACATCCATACACATATACTAACAACCTTTCGCATTTATGATATTAGTAGGATGTCCCGATTAACATACAAACATCGCCGCTGCTTTGGAATGATGACGAATAGGCTTTATTCTCAATCCGCGGTAAATGGGCACTAAAAGGATTCAGGTACTTTAATATATCATCATTATTTATTTTTCCTTTTCCACAAATAAATATCTGCGGTGGACATCAAAACTTTATTTCCACGTTGTTAAACCGATCATCAGGCGCAGATACAGAGGGTTATGATATATGACGTGAACTGTCATGTCGGGGTTGCCATAAAACGCAGGTTTCTACTTGAATGGGCGGTCCGAAACCGTTCAGATAATATTTTGCTCATGCAAGTGACGGGATTGGGGTGAATGATTAAGTAATCGCTTAATTTTGTGTAATGGAGACAAAGCGCCATATCTTTGTCTAATGACGATTTGTTTTGCAATAATACTTGTGCTTTCTTTTATGTATGATTTAAACAGTTTTTTTTTGAAATTGTTGTTTTTATTGCTATATTTGACAATTATTATTAAATCTGTCCTATACTTTCTAAAAAATCTATTGGAACTATAGTGCCGAAAAATATTTTATTACATACCTACTAAATAAACATCGCCTATTGTCGGTAGTGGTGCCATTGGTGAGTTGCTAATCTAAATGCGTTTTAGGTTGGAACAGGAAAATGATAAGCACTGAAGCCACAGGAAAAAATAAGCCGGTGGTGGTGAGTTAGTGAAACCTACCATCTTGGGACACTTTCACTTTTCAAAATCAGGTAGCAGTGGCGATGGACGGACAGCGTCGAAAACAATAATTATGCTAAGCACATATTGATGATATTCACACTAACAGTTTGTTCTTATTTCACGGCACAACTAAGGTTTGTTAAAGCATAATTTAAGGAGACTAAAAAGTGACCTAGGCTACTTTTTATCCCGTTATAAAAGCGGGTTATCTATCGGTATATATATCTTCTTTTTATTTTTCAAAATATCATTTCTGTCATTCAGCTTCTGAGTCTGTTGGTAGAATATACCTAATATTCTGTAACGGTATGCTGACTTGTCTTTTTTGTTACTTTTTTTAATGTAAAAAAATAAACACCTTTTTCTTGTCTGCAGCGTGTCCGAAATTTATGAGGCATGATAATTACCTGTAACAAAATACAATTATTTGTTAATATTTAGATAATAATTAAGATAAATTAAATATTATTTTATTAATTTCATTAATAATTTTCCCCGTGTTGGTCCGGGCTCATTTGCAGAATTGACCATCTGCCTTCCTATGCCAGACAGCTCGTAAGAGGCGAACATAGGCTTACCGTCACTAGAACCGTGACCACCCGGATTGGTGCCACCGCCTTAACTATTCCTGGCGCCATAACGTCATGACGTGTAGCTGTTTGGAGGATAAGATAGCCGGTAGACTTACTTTTGCTCGAGGCCTAACATCCCGGCCTCAGGTTGGCAATGCACCATTTCCACCTTTGGTGTCTCTAGGCGGCGTTAATTTCTTATTATCAGGAAATCCGTTTGCTAGTTTGCCTTCCAATATCATACAAAATAAAATAATTAAAAAATTATGTATTTGCTTAGACTACCGACATGAAACTTAGTACCTGTCATTTAAACAAAATATTTTTATGTACTTCATGTTTTTATGGGATATGGCAGCGAATAAGCTCACTTGATGGCAAGAGGAACAAGAGGCAACCATATAACGGCACCTTGAATAGTATAAGTACTTCGCTGTTTTGTAGTGAGGTAGGATCTAATAGCTTCTTTCTTCTTTGGGCAAGAAAGCAAGAGTGGAAAACACTTTCATTTTTTTGACGACGAAAATATGTAAGGCGCTGGATACCTGCCCGGACAAGCAGTCGGACAGCAAAGCAACCAGCGATCTTGTTGGTAATGCTCCTACAAGCAGTTATTCAAGGCGGCAGATGGGTAATTCCACATTGCTACATTCCTGAATTCATCTATGTCGGCCCAGGCCCGTTAAATATGATCATCAACCTTTCTACCAGGCAGCTTGTAAGAGGCGAGCACAGGGTGAAATGTAATTACCAACAAATACACCTATTCCAGCCGCCATAAATAGACTTGCATGAGAGACATGACATCCTTTTCCAAAGGCAGCGACGCTCTTGTAACATCTATGATTTCTTTAGGCAACGATTGTCCATTTCCATATAATAGTGAGAGCCATGTGCTTTGTTACAGACGTCTCACAAATTTAGGTGATAATATTTTATCAAAATTGCCATTGTCATCCAGAAACACTGCAAATAATACGTAGATAAACTTCATGGTAAATGTTATTAACGCCATCTAGATTACCAACCAAAGAATTTTTAACTCGTAGCATTCGTCATAGTACATTACGTATCCGCTAGATGACGCTAACTTTCAAAAATCTGGTTATTGATTTGTAAGTTGAAATGGGGTTGAAATGGCACAAATTTAAAATTACCTACTTTGCTAATTTGGCGTTTCTTCAGAATGTGTGTCAATTAAGTATTTCATAAGTTTATGAATTAAACATAGCATTATACGTATTCGTTTTATAACTGAAAACACTTATTTTACTATGTAGGTCATTGCTTGTTTCATATTTGTATATTTTCATTTTCGCAGTTTGCCGTCCAGTTATTATGATCAAAAGAAAACCAATGAAAGTACAAACTGCAACCTGCGGTTTTACTTGCGTATACAGCATCCGCAGATAGTATTAGTAATAGAACCAAGCTATCTAATGCAAAAAAACTTAGATAGTTTGTCATAGCCGCGTTAAAAAAAAAAAAAACTCAATGGACGCATTTTTACATAGCGTTGGCAGCTAGGTATCGTCACCGTATTCATATTTCCTTTGAAAAATAAACTGTCAACAATCTAATTTCTGTTAACATCTTGATTTTAATTTGTACCATCTAGATTCTAGATTATACCTACATTTGCCTATTAGGAAGATTTGTACCACTGCGTAACTTTTAGGCTTCGCGCTTGATTTCATGTAAGATTGGAAATTTGAACAGGATTTGTGTCATCTTTACTCTTGAACACAATACTAACAATTTTTTGACATTTAGTTCCAAAAATATTTAACATCTGTTCTTGCCGCCATGAACTCATGCTCGCCGCTGTAACATTCCGACCTGGAGACCTGCAAAGTTAGCCTATGCTAGATACTTTGACATTCCTGCGATAAACGCAACGCTAACTTCTTTGGTATCTATAATCAGACTGTATTTTTATTAATTAAAAATGCTGTTTCTTTATTTTCACGTCAGTGATATGGAAATGACTAAGACCTGTAAGCGCGCAGCTTTTTCTGTAGTGCCAACATTTTCTTTTAGCAATGTAACCTAAATTTTCTCTCAGAAAGCCTTGGAATTGTTAGACCGAAGTGAAAAGCTTTGGGAAGATTTGTTGATTAAGTTATAAGAATACCAGAACGAGAAATAATAAATGAGTTACTTCGTTGTTTCATCTTTTAGATTTGTTTCAATTGTATTTTTTCTATATACTTGTTTTAGTACAAAAGACTTTACTATAATATAATGTACTAGGATATTATATACTGCTACACTTAACCTAATAATGAGCATAACCTAAGGTGGAAGATGTGGCCAAAGGCTACTTGAAGTTGAATTATAAAAACTGGTTTTCCCTGATAAGTTGACAATAACATAAAAAATATCTACCGTTAATTATAATATGAACATATTTTTAATTTCTTTTATTGCAACATGATTTTATTATTGTTAAATTTATTATATGATGGGTAATAAATTACATTGTAACATATGCTTTTTTTATATAACATACCTAAACGAATTGCGTTGAAAAATAATTTTTGATGCGGAAAAATAACTAAAAATTACCTACTATTAAAAATATACGGATAATCAAATGGTAAAAAAAACAATCAATAGGCTAGGTTAACGTATCACTTTAATCAGCCGGTTCCAATATTTTAATGTAATGTTATATCACGATATTATAGCGCAATGTATGTTTACATATTTGTGGTTTAAAACCACAAATATGTAAACATACAAAATTTAGAAAAACTCTTTATTAAAATCAGTCAAGAATAAGCAGATTTCAACTAAAATAATACACTTAATAGTCATTACCGCGTAGGCGAAACTGAAAGTACCTAATGCTTGGTATTCATTATTTATGTATACCTATCTAGATTAAAACAAATATTTTAACAAACCGCTAAAGAGAAGTTACAAATATTGTTATAAGAACCGAATAAAATATTCCAATAAATACTTAGATTAATATTTAAAGCATTCATTCCTTAAAGACCTTCTTATGATTTGATAGGAATGAGAAATAATATATTTATTTTACATAGACGAATGGTCTAAAAAGTTCTTCAAACGCATAATAATAATAATGTATATAAATCTAAAAAACTAGTTACCACCGGATCGGAACGCGGCTATCTGTTGTTAAAGAGTATTTATGTTTTTTGGTGACTACTTAAACAAAACGTAAGACACTTGACAAGATCCAGCAAAAGAAACTCAAAACTTCCTTCGAGAGCGCCAGTCAGACAAGTTTGTGTGTCAAAAAAATTAGAACTATCTTGACATTTTTCAAATGCCAGATAGTACACTGTAATGTAGAAACACTGTACGAATATTTTTGAAAAACACGGTCTACGGTACCGAGTTGCTACCGTTTTAACCACTCTAAAGTATTTTAAAATGTGATTTAAAATGTTGTAACTAATTTAATGGAAAATTATAAAACACCGACTTATTTATAAAATATACGAGAAACCTAATGCTTATTGCATACCTACAAATATCTACAGCAATAATATTATTGTTATATGGATTACTTTGGAAATCCCCAAATGTCATGCAAATACGACTAAATAAAACCGTAGCTGTTCAAACCATTTTAATATAGATTAAATTGCCACTGTAAAACCTTTTTTTAATTAATTGTAATACACACCAATTATGTAATGGTATAGGATTTTTATAAACGAGAGGGAAAATACATTTCTACATCGGGCAATATTAGCTGTGCCCTCCTTCGCGCAGTCTTAACTGGCGCGACGTATCGTATTTTTTGACAGGTAAGAAATACAGTATCACATAATATGAACAAAAGAGACAGCAAATAGTGCCAACCTATATGAACTTTACAGCTGTCAAAAGTTTTAACTTGGTTAGATTCAAAGAGTAAAGTAACTGTCCATAAAGGAAAAGAGAAACCTCTTTGCCGATTTCCGAAACCTATGAAAACTACCGCTATCTGGTGACAGATTAATTATACTAAATGTGTTAGTGTGAGTGTATATTACATTCACACACACACTAAGAAGAATATTTTTTATTTTCGTGCTGTTGTAAGGCTACGCGCACACTGGTGACTTAGTTATCACCACAACAGTACATTTTATCTTATTCATATTAAAATTTTATTCGAATACGAATGTACTGTCACGGTGATAATAACCAGCACGCATAGCCACACTACATTATATTATATATAAAGAGAATTATATAATATTATAAAAATAATGAAATATGCATGAAGTTTATTTTGTCTTCTTCAGTAATATATATGTACGTAAAATGAAAAAGTTGAAAACTTTAAAATTAAGCAGTGTACTATTAAAAAAAATTAAATAAAACATAAAAGCATGTGATGAAGTTTTAATTCACTACAAAAAAATTACATTAAATATCGTTTATTTCTTTGATTTACGTACTGTTTTTCCTGACATACAATATTGTTTGCATTTAAAATCAATTTATATAAAACAAAGTGGTAATTCATGTTAGCTGGATATCCATTTTTAAAAATCGGATCTTATCGGGTGCGGAACAGAATGCATGTAAGCACCTAAAAGACACAAAGTATATTAATAATAAGCAATTGCCGCTTTCCAACAACGCTTTCCCGGTGTTAGTCTGGGCTCCTTTGCAGAAAAGACCATCTGTCTTCCTGTCAGGCAGCTCGTGAAAGGCAAGCATAGGCTTACCATCACTAACACCGTAACATCTCACTAGGTGGTAGAGCGTCGTAGCGACTTCGGAGTAATAGTTCGGAGGATAAAGTAGCTAGTAAAAGTAATAATATTTAATATTAATATGGAATTCTGGACTCAATCAACCAAAAACGGATGCAACACACTTATGTAGTAATATTTTAATACAATGAAAAAGACACTTCGCAAAGATGTTTTGAACTTTCAGACGTTCGTTAGCCAACCACGTTCAAATTTGGCTTAGCAGTAGTTTTACTTGAAGGGCAGTCACAGAAAATAATATTGGAACTGATATACTTTAACGAAAGTGAGTGTCTTTTTAAAATGTTCTCCCAGGAGGCTAAATAATCTACAGACGCGGGCGAAGGCTGGTCTACAATATACTGACGTAGGTATTTATGTAATAAGAAACTTACTAAGTGCATCATATCCGAAAGCACACCTCGTTTTTAGTTTCAAACCATATATTTTATCACCATAAAATATACGGTTATATGGTATGGTATTTTATGATATGGTATGGTGGTTGGTACAAAATTAAAAACACAACTTTAAAAGCAACAAGAAAACAGCGACAACAAACTTAAGAATATGAAATAATTACAAAAAGATAACAGAGAAATTTTAAAATTTAATTTTTTGGAAATGTCACATTTGACAAGAAACTTTAAAAAGATGGGTGCACAGAACAACTATAGTACTCCGATAACAAATCGTACAAATTCTGTGGGACCGAAATATCTTACAGCGCCACCTCTTGGTTCCCACAAACATTGTGCAACTTGGATTATTTTTATTATTTTATTTTATTATACTTGTGATTTTTGATTATTATTGAATACATTTCTACACGTGACGATTTGTTTTTTTATGACATATGTATTTTTTAATACATAATATAGTTTTAGAAATTACTGCCAATCAAGAAAGTATTTAGCATGTTTCCGTTTAATTGTTTTTTTTTTCGTTTTTTAACTCTATGGTCTAGCGGTCCGGTTGTTGGACTTGACTGCATGAGGTCCCGGGTTCGAATTCCGGGTCGGCCAACAAAAAGAAAATTGTTTTTTTCCAATTTTCTAATAAAAAAATGTTGGTTGGGATTGGAAATGTGCCCGGTTGGCGATAGGCTTGCCACCTATCACATTGTGGGACTTAGTGTCTTCGG
>NJDC01010585.1:17175-35004 GCA_002245475.1 Calephelis virginiensis | reverse complement strand
AAATGACGGAGAAATCGATTAAAATTTAAAATACATAAAAAATAGAGGAGTCGAACGTAAAAAATTGATTAAAAAAATACATAAATACATACACAAATACATACCACATGCATACATAAATAAAGTATCTTCACGCCCATATCCCCGAAGAGGTAGGCAGAGGTACAACCAAGGCACCCACGACTAGCCGAAGACACTAAGTCCCACACTGTGATAGGTGGCAAGCCTATCGCCAACCGGGCACATTTCCAATCCCAACCAACATTTTTTTTATTAGAAAATGGGAAAAATCCAATTTTCTTTTTGTTGGTCGACCCGGGATTCGAACCCGGGACCTCATGCAGTCAATTCCAACACCCGGACCGCTAGACCACAGAGGCGATAAATATATACATAAATACGACTTCAATTCCTTTATCACGTCTCGATTTGATAATTTTCATTTCGACAGGTAGGTCACGGGTCATGACTTTTAGGCGGTATATGTATAGACATATCAATTCCATCAAGATCCGTCATGTGCGTTTTTAATCATTCTTAATAATGCATAAATTGAACGACATGTACGTCGTCTCACAAACCACTTATCGGATCTTGATAAAATTGGTAACATACTCTCGGATTCATAACTTATGCCCTAATATCTCGCCCTGTTTCGAGTCTATTAATTAAGTCAATTTTAATGGAATTTTGTTCAGTTATAGTTAACGTGACCAGACGTCCCGTTTTGAACGGGACCGTTCCGTTTTTCGGTTGTATCCCGTGGTGTCTCAAATTGAAGTTTAAGTATTCTCTATTATATGCGACCGTCTGTACGTGTCCCGTAATACAATAAATAAATATATTTTTTATTATTGACAGTAACTTAAATTTTATCCTTTACCAACACATTAACTTATCGTACTATAGTATGTAAAGATGCAATTGCTAATTGATGAAAAAATTGGTGTCCCGTTTTGGGGCAAAAGAGAATTGGTCACGTTAGTTATTGTACACTTATGAAGCAATCGAGTGTATTTTTAAAGCTGCCAAATATAACTCAATGAGCTTATGATACCACTTAAGACCCTGATATGACTGCTTATGACTTATTTTAAATAACTTGAGCCCGATTTGTCTTATCGACTTCAAGTTCTTAATTCAAAATAATTAAACTTGACTAATGGCAGATGCTTAAGCCTATGCCAAAACCTAAAAAAATACTTTTTTAGATGATTAAGTAACAAACACTTCATTAAAACGGGTTTTTTTTCTCCGTAATGAAGAAAAATAACATTTTTATAGTAAAAAGAGGCGTAATACAAGCAAGTTGACTGCATGATTGAAAGAAGTCACCGTTTTATGTTGAACAAAGAACGAAGGTGATGCAATGCGGGCTTTTAAAATTAAAACTTCAACCTTCCTCTTAAAACCTCCTTGGTCTTATATTAAAATGCGAAAGTGTGTTTTTTTTATGTGAGACAACGGAACGGAAACGGCATCGTACAAGCAAGCGGATTTCCGAGAAAGACTGAAATACCTACACGGGCGAAATCCCGGAAAATGACTATTGTTATAATAAAAATTATAAACCACAGAAAAAATTGCAACCCAACTTTTTTATTAGATACCACTTCGCGTTATGCTAATTTTTTACCGAAAGATAACAAATGATTCCGAAATGGTCCCACAAAAAAAAATCAATATCTTCCTAGTAGTTTTTGTGGTAAGTATATTATATATACAAAAAACCACACGGTTGAATAAAAAACCTGCTCTTTTTGAGTCGGTTAAAAACCAACTTTCAAGGAAGGGCTTGTTCGTTTGCTTCCTCTTTCATAAAAAATGTACATAATCATTTAATCTGGATTATGTCATAGCTCATCATCTCGCAAGTTGGCGCCAAAAGTCACCTGTCAACTGACCGTTTATAAATGTATTAGTGTCAAGGTTTGACATCTCATACAAATGTTTTCAGTCACAATATTTTGAAGACGAGATTATTTCTGTCATTTAAAAAGATATAAGTACATACCTAACTATCCTATCCTACTTAATATTATAAATGCAAAAGTTTGTAAAGCTGTGTGTATGTTTGTTACTCTTTCACGCTCGAATGGCTGAACGGATTTATCTGAAATTTGGAACACAGACAGATTGTGATCTGGATTAACATATAGGCTACTTTTAATCCCGATCGCACAACGAGTTCGTGCGAAAACGCAGACGAAGCCGCAGGTAACAGCTAGTAAGTTAATAAATCACTGTAGTGTAGCTATTAATATTGTTTATTGTCAGCACTTGATGATTATATCGATGTATTATCCTTATAATATCTAGAGCCAGTAAGAAGAAATCATCGAAAATAATTTTAAAAGGAATTACTTCGGGATGGCTTTAAATTTTTTTTATGATATTGGAAGGCAAACAAGCAAACGGATTTCCTGGTGGTAAGAAATTCACGTCGCTTAGGGATACTAAAGGTAGTAAATGTGCGTTGCCAACCTAAAAGCGGGATGCAGACCTCGACAAAAAGTAAGCTTACCGGCTACCTTAACCTCCGAACCGGAACAGGTAGGTAAGGCGGTGACACCAATCCGGGCGAATCCCTGCGAAACTTTACCACCTTGTAGGATGTCACGATGTTAATGACGGTAAGTCTATGCTCGCTTTTTACGAGCTGCCTGGCAGGAAGGCAGATGGTCTATCGTGCAAAGGAGCCCGGACCAACACGGGGAAAAAACATTTGTCGAGTTGGATCCAGAACAGTACAGAATTAGACTTAGTATATTAGAAGATACTTTTTGCTGCTAGGCCTTTTTAGTATGTCCACGTGAGTACGGTTACAGTACGGTTACGGTAACAGTTACAGTTAGTACCATAAACAATGAACAATCTTTAAACCTTTTAAAACTTAAGTGCACTTGGTAATTATTATTATTGAAACTTTTACTCAGCTGCGCTTCAACTAAGTGGTGTGCACTCAGTTGAAAAAACTTGGTCAGGTGACTCGATCTGATGTTCCTTTTATTACTGGTACAGTTTAGAAACATATCTTTTTTTGCGCGATACAAATATCATCATGAGACTTCTTCCGACACTTTTTTATAAAAGTGACATCTATCGACGTAAACTCGTATTAGCATACCTAATTTATAATTACCACGTCCGTATTTTCGAAGAGGTAGGTAGAGACACAACTAGGACACCCGCGAATAGTCAAAGATGTTTAGTTCTACATTGTGATAAGTGGCAAGCCTATAGTAGATCGGGCATCTTTTATTTCAATACCTTCATTCTTGTAATGCTATTTAATTGTGTCAACGTGTACCTGCAACAAAATGAGAAAATAAATAATTAACAAATTTCCACACACTGAGAGATGTGATAATGTGGATGTGGAGTTGTTATATAGCCCTGATGATGCTTGTAAAGCGAAACCGGTTGGCTAAACCATAAAAATAAAAAATGATAAAATATATTGTGGAAAGTACAAGTGTTTTTAAATAAATTGCATCAAGATGTGATAACCCCATCGGCCATCACCTTAGTTTTTGCGCAGCATAATCATTATCAGTGGTGCTAAATTTTGTTGTACACTAAAATAATTTTAAATTATCACTATCTCCTTTCGATAATAGGAATAGAAAAGACAAAACACTTAGTTCTGTCAGATTAGTCTGTACACGATATTTCTATAGACGCCTAATCCATTCATTCTCATTCATTCACAATTTAACATGGCCGGACTAATCTGACGTATCTAAGATTGTTACATCTCTTTTGTTCTTGTTTCATTTGAAAAAGACAGCATGCATCTAAAATAAATTTAGTCCACCACCAATGTCAAATATTGTTTTTAATTTGGTGCATCCTATTCATTCATTCATTCACGGTAATGGTATTTATAAGCATTGAAAAGTGTGAAATACAGATGTTAGTAGCAGGAATAGATAACATATGGCCTTAAGATCCCTCAATGAGATATGTCTGTGCCAAATTATAATATTAGTGGACGCATTCATATGATTGGACTAATTAATAATAAGATTGCGGATGTTGACTGAGAAGACAGAAATACGTCACGTTTATATATACGGAAGGACACTTGAGTGCAAAAGCGACATACTCTTTCAGAGCCGGATTAACCTTAAGGTGAAGTATGCAATTGCCTAGGAGCCCAAAATCGACAGGGGCCCACTGCAGTCCGCAAAAAAAAGGTTTATAGATCGAAAATGATAATCAACAATAAAATTCTTTTTTTAAACGCATGTAACATTTTACACAAACAGAACCATCTAGTATAGTACTCGTAGTAATATTAGAATTATATAATCCTTGACATTGGGATAATCCCCGATTCGGTGGATGCATTCTGTAAGCTTCCGTAGCTTGACAATAATTTGTAGCGTAATAATTCCGAAACTTCCGAAATACGTTAACTACAATAACATGTAAGTTTTGCGATTGAAAGGTAAAAAAATGGGGCCCAAAAGCTGTTTGCCTACAGGCCCATACAGGGTTAATCCGGCTCTGTATTCTTATATTAATCCTCGAAGAGAGTTGTTAGAAGTTTGCGTGTTTAACAACTCCTGAAAAAAATATCCGTAATGTAGCTAAGTAGCTACAAGATCAAAATCGATCAATTCGTTTAGGAGTTATGATGTCACAGACAGATTCACACGCACACAAAGACACGTCAAACATGACACCCCTCATTTTCCGTGCACACGTGACACGATGCCCAGGGTATATTGTGATTCATTTTTACATTTTCCTTGTGTTGGTCCGGGCTCCTTTGCAGAAGAGACCACGTGCCTTCCTGGCAGGTAGCTCGTAAAAAGCGAACATAGGCTTACTGTCACTATCACCGCGACTTTTGATTAGGTGGTAGAGTTTCGCAGCGACTCGCCTGGATTAATACCAGCACCCAATCTCTTCTTGCCGCCATAACATCAGTGCTTGTCATTGAAGTGTTCCAGTTCGGAGGGTTGGGTAGCCACTTAACTTACTTCTACTAGAGGCCTAACATCCCGGCCTTAGGTTGGCAACGCACCATTACCACCTTTGGTGTCTGTAGGATGTCTGACTCTTACAATTAGGTAACCCGTCTGTTGTTGTTTGCCTTCCAATTACATAAAAAAATATTGAAGATATAAATACAGATACCTAAATTATAATGGCTTCAAATTTATACATGTACTTTAAATAACCACTTGTAAAATTTAATCAAACACAGTTATTAATTACAAGAATTAATTGAAAGCAATAAAACAATTAAGGAAGTTGTATTATTTACATCAATTACAATTTCATGAGGTGATTTACTTGTTCTAACAAAATCACTCGTATTAATTAAATTTAATGTAATAAATTTACACAAACATTGTTGTATAGGTATAATATTATATGTGCTAGGGATGTGCCGATTAAAACTTTAGCCGACTTACCGACTAGCCGGTCAAGCCGATCACGGTTTATTTACGACAATAAAAAGATGTTAAATGTTGTTTAGTTTGTTAATTATGATGCTTATTTTGTTTTAAAATGCCATTGAATTGTTTTTTAAAAGCAGTAACTTTAGAAAATTAATAACAGAAAAAGACTTGTTTAACATTAAATAATGTGAAAGACTGATTATAAAATAAAAATGTTAATAAACAATCAAGGTTATATTTTGCGCTTCCCCTACATATATTTTATTGACAAATACATGCAGAGGTAGAACCTGGGTAGTTGGTGCTCTTTGTCAAATAGTCGGCGACAAGAGGCTGACTATGATAGTGGCCTAATAGTCGGTTTTATCAACTAGTCGGCGCATCCCTAATATTTATCCAATTTTCGAATATGTACATAATACTTTATAATACACCGTTGCTCGGAATTAGATATGTGCCCGGTTGGCGATAGGTTTGCCACCTATCATATTGTGGTGCTAAAACGTGTCTTTGGCTTATTGTGGGTGCCCTGGCTGATTTGTAAACCTCTTTGGGGATGCGGGCGTGAAGGTACTTTATTGGATTTTTCTAAAATAGATATTTTTAATAAAGACCAGTCTTCGCATCTTATGCCAGCTCTTCCGCTGTGCTACCACCATGTACCATGGGATTTATTCAATAATTTCGGTGTACGAAAATCATCGGGACTTAAACCATGGGATACAAATAAATATTTGTGTTCAAGTGTCAATAAATACCTGACCTTTTTAAACCAATTCCAAAATGGCTTTAAGAAGCTTAGCTTAGTGAGCAATCTTAGGTTTAACGATTTTTAACCGAACTCGAAATAGGACGGAGGTTATAACCTCAACTAGGTTATATTTTATGTAACATAAAAAATATACGAGGCTTTGATCTTAGATTTCTTCGTCGTTTCTGAATCGATTTTAGAATTTTTTGAAAGAGCGTACTTCCGAGGTGGTGCCATTGGTACCAAATCTGGATCTGATGATGCGAATTCAGGGAAATCGAGAAGAAAACTTAATTTTCGTATACTTATCTGATTTATTAGAATTAAGTCGGTTTTTTGGCAGGTTTGCTATCGATACTATCTGCCTACCCCGTAAGGGACTTGGCGTGAAGATATGTATGTGTGTAAGTCGGTTTTTTACAGTATTACTTTCTTTAAATTGTAACGGTTTTTAGGTGGGAAGCTTAAGGTGACGACGAAGTATCGCTGAAGTCGTCCAGGTTCATTAAAATGTATGCATTGTCAAAATAAAAAATATGACAATTCAATAAAAAGAAATTGTTAAATAAACGAATGACATTGGTTTTCTAAAGGCTAACAATTTTTTTTCGGAAGAGGAGCAAAATTTCTCAATTACTTGTTTCACTAATGTTTAATGGTAGGGGAAGCCAAGAGGGAGATTTTGGGTATTTAGAGCCGCGCATAAGGTAGTGTGTATTAATTTTATAGGTTGTAAATACACTCAAGCACGTCATATATAGCGGGTTCAATGCATGCCAAACAGTGTATATTTAAATTACCGAATCATTGAGCGTGACGTAAGGATGTAGAGTCTCTTTGTTTTTTAAGTTTCTGACCCTCTTAATTGCTTACGTCACGGTCTACTTGTCAGATTATCTTACTGGCATACGACGATATATAAACCCACCGTACCTCAATTTGGCATGTTCACTTTAAAAAAAAGTATTCACTTTAAAGGACAAAAAATAGACTGATTACTAAAAATCACGCGGCTCTACATAAAGATACTATATATTATGATGAAGGTGTTAAACAATGGCTCAAGGTATATGACATAAAATCTGACGCACTCGAGTAACTCTTAAAATACCTCGGACTCCCTTACTAATGACAACATATACAGAGTGTATTTGACACCGTAACGAAAACTTCTGTGATAGCTTAGATACATATTAGACTTCAAAACTCCGTTGACAGTTATTGTCGGAAACAAGTGGTAAAATATTTAGCAGTTTTTCAGCCCGCAATGTATAGCGAACGAAGTATAAGCATGAAGCCGCGCGTTGCGAGCTGTAACTGCCGACCTAATACCTAGTTTTATTACATTGCTGTTTTTAGTAAAAATGTGTTACTTATTAGATTTTAAGTAAAAATCGAGTTGCGTTAGATATTATTAATGGAATAATAGTGAAATTGATAAAAATACATGTTTTTTTAAAAATCATAAAATTTCCGAGACAAAATTCCAACTACATATTCATGTCTGTGTACAGAAGCCATGGTTTCATTTTTCGTTACGCTGTCATATACACGATTTATACAAAGAAGTGTTTGAAACACATAACCCTGCATATCACTAGACACTTGTCTGTGTCTCTGTATGCAAGATATGACAGGTGCGACCCGAATGATCTGTATCTCGGTGAGAAACGGCCACGCGATGCAATTTACGATATTCGCTGCTCCAAGCAACACAAGGCAATTTGTTTACTCTAGCTCTAGCATTAACATATAGCGACTATTCGGAAGTTGCTGAAGACTGGAGAAAATTGGAGCCCGAGACGCAGCAGGCCAGAGGCTTCTTATTCCATAAAAAATTTGACAATTTATTCTTATTCCATATTTTTTATGGATCACTCACAGATATTATTACCTATTTTTGTCAGTTCTTGTCTTTGTAGTTATCCGTTTTGGAGAATAGCTGGCTGAAGCAAAAGGGACTGCGAAACAGTTACAAGTTGGCGACGCGCCATTTTCATTTTATAAAAAAGAGGTGTAGGTATTTAACTCAGCGTCAGGAAATTCGTCTCTCTGTTTTCCTTGCCTTACACTAAAAGAATAGTGAAATTGGGAAAAACCGACTTAAGTCCGATTCCTATTTAACCATTGATGTTTCTGACCATTGTTTGTTTATCTAAAAGTAACGAAGCGTTACTAATAAAAGTATCTTCACGCCCATATCCCCGAAGAGGTAGGCAGAGGTACAACCAAGGCACCCACGACTAGCCGAAGACACTAAGTCCCACAATGTGATAGGTGGCAAGCCTATCGCCAACCGGGCACATTTCCAATCCCGACCAACATTTTTTATTAGAAAATTGGAAAAATCCAATTTTCTTTTTGTTGGCCGACCCGTTACTAATAGTTACTTAAAATGAACGACAGTAGTTAGATTTTTACTATTTGTACCTAAAACTAGCGTTCGTTAGCAAAAACGTCTTGTTTCTTGAGTATAGGAACCGGGCATTAATAATAATAATTAATATCCCTGGACAAATTATACAATATATTGAATCTAACCCAAAATTAAGCAAATTGTATGCTTGTGTTATGGGTGTTAGTCAACGATACTAATACATAGAAATACTTAAATATATACTAGAATAAATTTAATAATTAATTATAATATTATTTATTCATTAGATTTCAATAATGAATTCATACAGGTACACAATAATTGAAACTCAGTAAAACGGCAAGAGACAAACATTAAGTATTTTCTTCGAATTCCCTGTAATTCTACTATCAGACCCAAATTTCCTGGCATTGGAACCACCACCGAAATGAGCTCTTTTAAATAAAAAAAGAATTGTTGAAATTAGTTCAGAAATGACGGAGATATCTATTGAAAAAAAAAGAAAATCGTACGTCCTTCTTTTTTGAAAATCGGATTTGAAAAACGCAACCACGTCGAATGCAAGCTTTTGCAAAAAAAAAAACTTTTAAAATTGGTTCAGAAATCACGGGGAAATCGATTAACAAACTTAAAACATTGAGAAGTCGAATATATAAACTTTTCCTTTTTTCGCAGTCACTTTAAAAGCATGCAACACCAAGAAACATCCTTTCTTTCTCAACACCGAGAAACGTACTAGGGAAGTTCTATCATATCTTAGAAAGTGTGTAAATCACACTTTTCCCAACACCAATAATTTTCGACGAATTAATTTGGGCCGGTAAATCCCTACACAATGCTCTAAACGTGATGTATGTTCCTGGGTCCCGCACAATAGGGTTTATACATTCAAACCTATTCACGGGATCCTAATTGAAATTCCTTACATTTTGACATCTAATTCGTAGTGTTATATATAGCTTTTGTTCAAAATGGCGCCTGTTCTAAAATATTCCATTCAAACGACCCGGCGAAATTCGTTCCTCCTGACAGTTTATAATACTTTGCATGGAAAAATAAAATGTTTTTTTTAAACTTCATACCAATAATTTATTGGTCTGAGGTTTTAACTACATATGTAAAAAAATATCTAAATCCAATTTGAATAATTACTAGTGTTCGACCGAAATTGTTTTTTCAGCCGAAACCGTAACCGAATTTTTAGCATTGTTATTAGTTTTGGCCAAAACCGAAACATACCTAAACCTATTGTGACCAACTATTGATAATGAAATTGAGTGTAGTTTTATCCATAATTTTTCATAGTCAATTCAGACAGCTAGCTACTAGTAGTGTTAAGTAAATGTAATAAAGAGACAATAACTAACATTATCATAAATCATAATCATGCCTCATCGTAATCATGTTATCGCCTCTGTGGTCTAGCGGTTCAGTTGTTGGACTCGACTGCATGAGGTGTCGGGTTCGAATCCCGGATCGGGCAACAAAAAGAAAATAGGGTTTTTCCGATTTTCTAATAAAAAAAATGTTGCTCGGGATAGGATATGTGCCCGGTTGGCGATAGGCTTGCCACCTATCACATTGTGGGACTTAGTATCTTCGGCTAGTCGTGGGGCCCCTGGTTGTGCCACTTCGGGGATATGGGCGTGAAGATACATAATCATGCATTTAAATAGAAATATGTTTATAGCATCTAATGTAGTACAGACAAATAAGTACCAATTAGCGGCGGAATTCGCCCACCGACGCACAACCGTAATCAAAATTGGTAGGTCGCAATTTTTTAAATGATTACTATACCTACTAATAATTATTACTACTTTCAGTTTCGACCAGTTTCAGCCAAAACAGCTAATTCGACTTTAGTTTCGTGTTTTCGTAAATCATTGTTTGTAGTTTGGCAAACTAATTGATAGGTATTCCCCTAGGTCAGAGGTTCCCAAACTTATTTCATGTAACGCCCACTTTGAAAATCAGTTGTTTTGTAGCGCCCCCCCCCTCGTTTTTTTCTTGTCAATAACCTCAATAACATATTTGTTGCGCCTAGTTTAAAAAAAAACATTTTTTTCAAGATTTATACCGCCCCCCTCTAGGCTTCCAGCGCCCACAAGGGGGCGTTATCGCCCACTTTGGGAAAGGCTGCCCTAGGTTTACCTATCAATTATTTAGTTTACGTACTAAATAAATATGTTGCCTCCGTACTTGAACGATTGCCTTTTTAATATTTTATTTTCAATTAACACTTATTGTTCTCTCAGTAACTGGGTGATATATGTAGTAATGGCACATAAAATTATGGGTAAAAGTACTCCAGATTTCAGTATCGTATTTACGTATGTTTCGGTTTCGGTTTCGATTAAAAATCAGTTTCGGTCGGACACTACACATAAAATGCAAGGATTAAGGTTTTAAGTGTGATGCATTTGTGAGACGCCTTTTTTTTTGGAATGACTAATGTGTTGCCAACCTCGCAGTTTTTACAACTTCACCGGGCTTTATGTGAGACGCCTGTGGCTCGGGCTGAGCTCTCTGCTCGGCCCACAAAGTTCGGTGAAGTTGTAAAAAATCGTAAGATTAGCAACAAATTAGTCATTCAAAAAAAAAAAGAGACGCCTGCTGTTGCATATTTGTGCACGGTGGTGTTCATTTATCCACAGAAAACAAACCCAACCTCGATACGCGTTTTTGTAATACTTTCATAGTCGGTTTCATAGGCTTATCCAGACGTAAATTGATTTTGTAATAGCATTTTATCGGTGAAACTGTTTTTAATATAATTTTGGTTTATGAAAGCGATCGTGCGGAAAATTGAGAAACCACCATTACGATATTTACGACAGAGGGCCGGTTGCTTCAGGAGTTTAACGGATTCGTTAAAGTTGTGACGCTAGTTAGTAAAATGTGATCATTTACGGCCAATGTTAATAACCTATCTAAGATCAGAGAACAACCGGAACAAAGTATTGTGGCGACAGAAATAGGTAAGGCGGTGGATTTCTGCCTAGGCAAACTGCTGCACAGCATTTTTCGGTGATCTGCCTAATTCTTTATTTTAATCTTAGATAACTCAATTAACTAACTTATTTTTTCTAGACGGTAGATTTATGTATAGCACCTTGCCCAGAATGGGACTGCCGCTTTACCTATTCTAGCCGCCAGGCTCGCTATTATCATGTCTCATTCTGAAGCGTCAGGTAGATGGTAAACTTACATACGTAGTATAAGATCTTAGCTTTAAAAAAAGCGACGCACCAATGACGCATGTGCTATCTATAGGAGAGCTTGTTCACTAGAAAAAAGAACGTGGGATTTTAAATTTTATAATTCTTATAAATTTACCTGTTATCGAGCTACGATCAAAGTTTCATTTGAACTATTTTGAAACGAGTTGATTTGCGCGATTATAGCGAAGATACAACTAAAAACTAAGTGCAATTTACTTTTTTTATCTGTCAATACGTTTATGGATCCAATAACATTTGTATTTCCAATCAGATATATTTTACCAACAGACAAGAAATGAGCATACCTGCTTATTCTTATTTCTTAAAGTAGGCAACGCATCTGTATCATACCTTGTGTTCCATATGATATGACAGCGATGATAAGTTACCCCTAGCAAACCAATCTTCTAACTTTCCCCAATCATTAAACAAGCCATTGAAACATAAGCTTTTTTTTAATATTTAACGGACGCTTAACACTTCGGTTACGTTAAAAATAAACTATGAAAGTGGTGGAGCTTAGCGACGGCTGGTCCTTTAATACTGCTTTACCTATTTTTGTATTTTATAACTATAGTCAAGGTAATTATATTGCACTTTCGTCATATATTGTTCAAATTTGCAGTGTAGAAAAGCCGATAAATTTATTCAAGAAGTTTAACATCTTAAATGTCGTTAGGCGATACCTTTATATACCTTTAGCAAATTTCACTAAGCTTTGCTTGTTTTTTTTTCTCAAGTCCATAAAAATATGGAAAGCGAGGGAAAAAAGCGAAACTGTCTCCCAATCCTAAAAAAAACACTTTTCATTCCTATAGAAAAAAAGATAATTATGTCAAGTTAGAATAGATTGGTATCCATAAAAAATGTTTTTTTTTGTAATATCTCTGTACAAATTTCACAAATTAATTCAACCTCAAAGTTATCAATTTATATACTTGTTAGTTAGTATCTTCCACAACCAGGGCACCCACGATTAGCCGAAGACACTAAGTCCCACAATGTGATAGGTGGCAAGCCTATCGCCAACCGGGCATATTTCCAATCCCGACCAACATTTTTTTTAAATTAGAAAATTGGAAAAATCCAATTTTCTTTTTGTTGGCCGACCCGGGATTCGAACCCGGGACCTCATGCAGTCAAGTCCAACACCCGGACCACTAGACCACAGAAGCGATATTATGTATACTTGTATATTGGTTTAATCAACATTACTAATACACTAATCTCTGCTAATACTAAAATCTCTGCTAACACACAGCAGTACTCAACAAATACTTGAATATAAATAAGCATCAAGATACAGAAACACATTCGTAACTATAGGCAACAATAAAATTCTTTTCTTCTTTCTTTAGGTTTTGGCCTTCACGTTAGTATTTAGCCATTAGTCAAGTAGTAATTTGCATCAAATTTTATATCAATTTAAATTTATTTTAATAAGTCATCAGTAAGTCATGTCAGGCTCTTGGGTAAAACGGTGGCCTTTTTACACAAGCTCATGTAATGAGTTGGCGGCAACGAGGAAATATACGATACGCTAATTTCTTCATGATTATTTCATTTGTGCACTTTCACTGAACAAAATTGTACAAAATGCCACCAAAATTGACTAATTTCACTCAATATTAACACGAAATTCAATAATTATGAAAAAACTTCCACCATCTTTTCTCTAGATGGCGCCAAAACTCAAACAATAAAATTAAAAACAAGATTTTTATATTTCACTGAACCGAAAATCCTTAATGTCAAATGGCAATAAAACATGGTAAAGTTGAGCAACAAGAGCGAGGTTTGGCGGCGCGCCAAGCAGCTCGTACCTCGTAAATAAGGGGTTCGGTTCCCGTGCAATACAGACAATTTTTGCCATTAACGTAAGTCAATATAAGTGAGAACGTAAGTCGGTCTTAATTAAAACTGAAGAGTTTTTATTTACTAGCCGACCCGACGAACTTCGTACCGCATGGCATGGACAGGTTAAAATTAATAAAAATTATGTTTTTTTTTCTATTTTCAATCCGTATGAAAAAAAGTATCTTCACGCCCATATGTCCGACGAGGTAGGCAGAGGCACAACCATGGCACCCACGACTAGCAGAAGATATTAATTCCCACAATGTGATAGGTGGCAAGCCTATCACCAATCGGACACATATCCTATCCCGAGCAACATTTTTTTTATTAGAAAATTGGAAAAACCCAATTTTCTTTTTGTTGCCCGACCCGGGATTCGAAACTGGCACCTCATGCAGTCCATTCCAACAACTGAACCAGACTGAACCGCTAGACCAAAGAAGCGATAAAATAAATAAATAGATATTTTTTTCTTTTTTTTTTAATCCGTAAGAAAAGGTTCTTATCGTGATTTGGTACTATTTCATTTCTTCGAAAGTTAGGTTTTATATTTATAAATTTGATTATGATCCGACAACTGATTATTGAGTTACATTTATTTTTATATTTATTATAAACTAGCTGTCCCGGCGAACTTCGTTCCACCCGTTCAGTTTGTAAGGAAAAAGTTAAAATTTTGTTTTCCTAGTTTCCTTTTAGTTGTCTCTTTTCTTATCTTTTAAACCTTCCCTGGACTTGAACAAATAATCCAAAACCAAAATTGACCAAATCGGTTCAGTCATTCTCGAGTTTTAGCGAGACTAACGAACAGCAATTGATTTTTATATATAAGAGATTTAATTAACACCTAGACCCGGAAATGTAGACATCTAAACGTTCATCACACAAATGCCTGCCCCCGTCGGGAACCGAAACTGAGCCTATGATTTGGTCGGTGTAGGTAGGCGTGTACGCTACCCACTCGACCAACAAGGAGGTCAAATAATTCGTTATTAATTCTCTATTGCACTAAAATGGCGAACTAAATCCCCGTATTGGTCCGGGCTCCTTTGTAGAATAGACCATCTGCCTTCCTGCCAGTCAGCTCGTAAAAGGCAAGCATACGTCACTAGCACCGTGGTACCCTATTAGGTCGAGTTTCGCAGCGACACGGCCGAATTGGCACTACCGCCCTACCTATTCCTGCTGCCAAAACGTCAGTGCTTACCGTTGACATGTTCCGGTTCGGAGGGCAAGGTAGCCGGTAAACTTACTTTTGCTAAAAGCCTAACATCCCGGCCTCAGGTTGGCAACGCACCATTACCATCTTTAGTGTCTCTAGTCGGCGTGAATTATTATCACCAGGACATCCGTCCACTTGTTCACCTTCCCATATCCTAAAAAAACAACAAAACCTAACTATTTTCTGTCAGTACCCTGGATAATGTTAATCAAAAAACCTACCAAATAACTCGTAAATCCCTATTTATATTTCAAATTTAAAATTGTAGAGCACACCAGTAATCTGTGGACCGCGAATCGATTGTCCCAGTTTGTCCCACAATAGCGCTGGGACAATGGGACGCTCGTGATACAAATGATAGCATAAGAACCCCCGCTCGCTAAAACCATATTGAATATGAATGCACTTGAGCTTCCAGAAAATCCAGTCTGGTGCGTGATTTTCTGGACTGGAGCTTCAAACTATTTTAAACAACAGATAAACATACAGATGCTGAACCAATGAGAGTAATCATCTCATATTTATACTAAAAGTATCTTCACGCCCATATCCCCGAAGAGGTAGGCAGAGGTACAACCAAGGCACCCACGACTAGCCGAAGACACTAAGTCCCACAATGTGATAGGTGACAAGCCTATCGCCAACCGGGCACATTTCCAATCCCGACCAACATTTTTTTATTAGAAAATTGGAAAAATCCAATTTCCTTTTTGTTGGCCGACCCGGGATTCGAACCCGGGACCTCATACAGTCAAGTCCAACACCCGGACCGCTAGACCACAGAGGCGATATTTATACTATAATCATCATATTATCATCTCATATAAATATTGTAAATGCAAAAGTTTGTAAAGATGTGTTGAAGGTTTGTTACTCTTTCTCGCTCGAATGGCTGAAAGGATTTGTCTGAAATTTGGAACACAGATAGATTGTGACCTGGATTAACATATAGGCTACTTTTAATCCAGATCGCACAACGGGTTACTGAGAAAACGCGGGCGAAGCCGCAGGCAACAGCTTGTTCTATATAATTTATATTCTTCTTATTTATAACAATCAATTGCTGTTCGTTAGTCTTGTTAAAACTCGAAAACAGCTGGACCATTTCTCATACAAACGGGTGGAAAGAAGTTCGCCGGGCTAGCTAGTCTATATAAAAGAAAGTCGTGCTAGCTACACTGTTTGTAACCCAAGGGCGGCTGGACCGGTTTGGCTGAAAATTGATGTGGAGATAGCTTAAAACTAAGAGATCGATACTATTTTATAAAGGGATAAAGTAGTCAACTGCCATAAAACTAGTATAAACATTTTTATTTTTTCCAAAGAAACAGAAAGTTTGGAATGAAATTCTCCGGAGAAGCTAGTGTTTAAATAAAAATTAATCCCTATTTCCCTTGGCCATTGTATCACGCGAGAATGGATGGACTAATTATGCTAATTTTTTTTTGTTCTAGTACTAACTGTCAGCACTGGGTTCATTTAAAGTGAAAAAACAGGGAAAATTGTAGGAAACATAGGAAAAACAATACTTTGTTTTTTGCCATTAACAAGCTATTAGTAATGACAAGCGATACGAAGTTTGCCGGGTCGGCTAGTCCCATTAATATTATAAAAGCGAAAGTTTGTATGTATTTATGGATGTTTTTTACTCTTTCACACTCCAACGGCTGAACGGATTTGTCTGGAATTTGGTACACAGATAGATTGTGACCTGGATTAACATATAGGCTACTTTTAACCTAGATCGCACAACGAGTTCCTGTGAAAACGCGGGCGAAGCCGCAGGCAACAGCTAGAATTATATTTAAGCGTAATAAAACTGAAAAAAAAATATAATGAACAAGGAGTCGGCTCTCCCGATGGTAACAGCCGTGGCCTATAGACATATTACAGGTCATCATGACACTCATTATGACGACAGGAATAGGTAGGAAAAGGCACAGGCAAGTTCCTACACAGGACTCTACCACCAGTGAAAATTAAAATATAAATAACTAGCGGCCCAGTACGTAATCCGTTACGTATATGACCACTACATGGCCGCATTAACATAACAGAACAACCAAAACGAAAAAAAAACAACAGAAAAAGTTTCAATATGACTGAAAAATACCCATTAACAATATGATCCGCAATTTATAGGATTCATTTGTAACAAAAAATGTGATAAATGAAGAACCGCTCGACCAATTTTATGCAAACTTCACATAAACTATCTACTAAATAGTCCAAACAAAGTCTAAACATTTGGTTTGGATAGCTGAGCCCGCTCTTGAATTATAAAACTACAACGTATTTTTATTTTAGCACTTGCCCTGTGCTTGGGATAAATTTCTATAAATTTTAAAGAAAGAAAGAAAAAAAAGAAAAAAGTAGCTCAATTGGTCAGAGCATTCGTCGGCTTGAGACGAAAGGTTACAGGTTCAAATCCTGTCTGGGGCGAAATTTTTTCTTTCTTTAAAATTTTATAAAATTACAACGAAAAGTGGCATTGATTTTTATTGTATAGATATGCTCGGCTTAGATGAAGGTAGAAAACACATTTTACTAGGCGAATTTTGCGACATAGCGTAACCGTAGTAGTAGCTTTACACCCATATTCCTGAAAAGGTAGGCAGAGGCGCAACCAGAGCACCCACGACTAGTCGAAAACACTAAGATGCGATGAATGGCAAACCTATCGCCAACTGGGCACATTTAAAATTCCGAGCAACATTTTTGTTATTAGAAAATTGAAAAAAACACATTTTATTTGTGATCGCCTCTGTGGTCTAGCGGTCCGGGTGTTGGACTTGACTGTATAAGGTCCCGGGTTCGAATCCCGGGTCGGCCAACAAAAAGGAAATTGGATTTTTCCAATTTTCTAATACAAAAAATGTTGGTCGGGATTGGAAATGTGCCCCGTTGGCGATAGGCTTGCCACCTATCACATTGTGGGACTTAGTATCTTCGGCTAGTCGTGGGTGCCTTGGTTGTACCTC
>NJDC01010585.1:0-13396 GCA_002245475.1 Calephelis virginiensis | reverse complement strand
TTCTATTCCTGCCGCCATAATGTCTCTGAACATCTCTGGTGTCTATAGACCACAGTTAACTCTTACCATCAGGAGAGAAATAAAATGAAATTTATTTATTTGCTGAATGTGTATAAGAAGTTGTTATAGAAAATATTCATTTATACCAACATATGTATTCTACTACATTGTGGTGTGCAAATATTTTTTTATTTATTCAACGTTCAACGTGTACAATGTATAGACGTGTGAATATTCAGTGTCTTATAAAATAAAAAAAGATATTGTTTTAAAACGTATACATATATAGAAGAAACCAATTGTAATAACTCAGCTGTAAATAATTTGAACATCCGTAACCGCATTTTAATAAAATTATTATCAGCTTTTCGGACAAAGGGAACAAATTTAACATTCTGATTCTATAAAACTCACTAATACAATAATTAAGCTAATACTGTAAAACTGCAAAAACCAACTCCAACTATTCGATTGGGTACCACGTCGTGGTTTGATAATTCTTTTTCTATTTTAATTAAACATGGCAAAAACCACGTCGTGGTTTGATAATTCTTTTTCTATTTTAATTAAACATGGCAAAAACCACGTCGTGATTTGATAATTCTTTTTTTGAAATATATCAAATACCATGTCTTGATTTGATAGTTTTTTTTTAAGATAGTAAAAGATTTCCAAATGGTCCAGAATTTTATCAACACCCTAATAGTAGTTTTTGAGTTACACTTAATAATGCATACATTTTCACTTATCTTGAGAACGTCAAGAAGGCGAAAGTCAAAAATGCGATATTAAGTATATAACTCAAAAATCACTAGTCGGATCACGATAAAACTAATATGGGATCATCTCGGAATTATGACCTATTTTTCTAAAAATGGACCATCAAATCCGATTTATCGCATAACATACAAAAGCACAGTCGAATTGAGAATCTTTTCCTTTTTTAGAGTCGGTTAATAAATGGAGCAATGTGTCTGTGTGTTCTGGAAGACAAAGTAAAAAAGACATATTGTGTTTATGCATTCGGTTGTATTGTAGACCTAAAAAAGTATCTTCAAGCCTATATCTCTGAAAAAATAGGCAAAGGCACAACCAAGGCCCCAACGACTAGCCGAAGACACTAAGTCCCACAATGTGATAAGTGCCACCATCACTTACCCAACCCCTTATCACCAACCAGGCACATATCCAATCCCAGACAAAGTTATTTTTAATAAAAAAATTAATATATACATTTTGTATATATTAAATCCGCCGAGCCGAGAATCGAACCCGGGACTTCAAGAAGTCAAGTCCGACGCCTGAACGCTAGACCACAAAGGCGAGTATTGTAAATCTAAAACAGGGATTTTGCATGATACTTGCGTAAATTGTCGGCCTACCCTAGCCGTCATACCGGAACATGGCAGTGGGATCACTGACGCTATGACGTCAGAAATAGACAAGCGTCGGAATTTACGAGAAACTTCGCCACCAATCCACCTCTGTCATCAAAAGAATCACAGTCGACAGCTGTAGGGTTACTCTTGAAGCTCGATTCATGCAATATTTTAATCGAGAATGTCATTTTAGGTACTCTTGAACACACTACTGGCGAATTATTAACATTTAGTTAAAAGCAAACAGTAAATTAATTTATCGGATTCGTTGAGTTTATTTGTAACTAAAAGTTAATATTCCGCTAGTACTGTGTTCTAAAGTACTGTAAATGGCATATACGGGTACAATTTCCAATTTCTATAATATCGAGATTCAAGAGTAACGCTACTGATTTTTGCTAGAGTCTAATAATAAATGAAGCAAATTATGAAACCGATCATATGTTATTATATTAACTGTTTATCAGATGGTTTAATGTTTATATCGAGAAGGTCAGTTAAATATAATAACTACGTAATAGTGCGATCATTCTGCGACGCATTATAAAATTATAGACAACTAGCAGTCCGCCCCGGTTCCGCACAGATGGAGAAATTTCTAATTTTTCAAAGAAATAACGTAGCCTATGTTCATCGAGGATGATGTCTGTTTTTAACGATTAAATAAATTTTTCAAATCGGTCCAATAGTTTCGGAGCCTATCAATTACAAACAAACACAAAAACAATAAAATTTTTCTTCTTAATTATAAGTTTTAACCCGTTGAACCCGTTCAGATAACGGAATAAAAAGAAGTCTGTCACTACATAATTCTATCTACCCTCGTATTGGTCCAGGTCCGAATTGAATAGACCGTCTACCTCGTATAATACAATGGCAGATGAAAGATTGACATAACAGATATACCATGCGAATGTGGACGGATGAAGCCGCGGAGACCAAGGTTGTATTCCACGATGAAACTGCTCGGGAATTTTCCGAAGGTACGTGGAACTCTGGGGTTTAGCGGTTCAGAGTCAAACTTGACTTCTTGAGGCTGGAGACCGGAAATCGAACCTCCTACAGTAAAGGGGCAATCGTTTTAAATGTTTGCAAAAAATAAAAAAACGCATTTCAATAAATAGGTAAAGATCTATTTATATGGTACTAGCGGTCGCCCCGGCTTCGCTTGGTTATGAAATATACATATAAATCCTTCCTGTTCAATCACTTTGTCTAAAAAATCGGCTCAGAATCCGTTACGTACTTTTAAAGATTAAACCATACAGCATTTAAGGGACAGAGGAAGCGACTTTGTTTTATACTATGTAGTGATACTTTACGGTAATAAATCATGGCCAGCTAGGCGATTTAACGTGTAAGTACAACCAGTGTTTTCGTCGGCTGGCTCTCGGACTATACGTGGATGGTACACCTGTGGCCATTGACAAATGACCACCATCTCACTAACGATGCTGCGTGCGGCGGACCCGTTTAATTGATCACGATTTGATTTTTCACAAAATGACAGATAATTAATATTTTATCATATTATTTTTTGACGTTTATAGATGAATGTGTGAAAGTCAGGGGAAATTTAGCGCTTTTTTATTTTTGATATATAAAAAATATATATGGTCATGATGAAACTTTATTAGGATCTTTTTCACGCCCATATCCCCGTAACCCATAAGGGTTAGGCAGAGGAACAACCAGGGCCTCTACGACTAGCCGAAAACACTAAGTCCCGCAATGTGATAGGTGGCAAGCCTATCGCCAACCGTTCACATATCCAATCCCGGGCAACATTTTTTATCAGAACATTTTTTGTCGCTCGACCCAGGATTCGATCCATATGCAATCCCGGTCAACGGCATTTTTATTAGAACATTAAAAAACACTTTTATCGTTGCCCCACCCGGGCTCGATCCTGAGACCTCAAGAAGTCAATTCCGACGCCGGAACGCTAAACCACAGAGGCTTATCTTATAAATTCTTTTTTTTTGCACTTACACTTTACTCTGTACTTTGCACTTACGCCATCACCATCATCAACTCAGCAGAATCAGAAAAAAAAAGAGTTCAAACTCATGATGGATTGTTTTTTTTTAATTGCCTACTTTGTTTTCACTATACCAAATAACATTTGTGTCGCAATTAAAAATTTCAGCACCGGTAGGGTTACTCTTGAATCTCGATATCATGCAAACTGGATATTGGAATCGTATATGTCATTTTAGGTACTTTTGAACGCAGTACTAGCGGCTTTAATAACATTAAGTAAGAAATAAATTCAACGATGCGAAAACAATTTAATGTTTACTATTAATTTAATGTAAATAGTTCACCAATATTGTGTTCAAGAGCACCTAAAATTACATACTCGATTCCAATTTCCAATATTGCGTGTATGTGTATCGACACGCAATATTGGAAATTGTAATCGAGTTTCAGGAGTAACCCTACAGTTTAGTCCAATGTCTGATGACGGGATGTCGGCCACCTGCAGCTGTCACAGGCGATAATTACTCATGTCCTGTCACATACAGCCTCGTGATGGATGCCTATAGCCAGGCGAGCATATTCTAGATGTTTTTAAGCTTCCAGTACTATTTTTTTACTTCAGTTTCGCTCCTGGTAATAGCTGGCATTACCAGCGATACGTTCGCCGGGTCGGCTAGTATTTAATAAGACAGTAAAATGACGAGGATAGAATCATCATAATGTGAACACGTGAAATTTGCTTCCCTTTTTACGAAAATTGCGCTGACGGAGAAGTATGAAATTTTGCAAACTTATAGTTAATGCGCAGAACGCGGTAGTATGTGTAATGTTTTATTTATTGATTTAATGCAATTCATAAGCATTTTTATTAACACACACGTAAACAAATATATTAATAACGACAAAAGATTACAGATAGCGCAAAAACTATGTTTATAGTGTTTGGAAACAAGGTTGTTGGTTTTGATAAATAACATATAATTAAATTTTATAATGGTCGAATTTCGACCAATGGGCGACCTTTAGCATCTGTAAATGTATAACAATACGAAGTTCGCCGGGTCGGCTAGTATTTAATAAGAATATAAAAGTGACGAGGATAGAATCTTCTATATATATAACAATCAATTACTGTCCGTTAGTCTCGCTAAAACTCGAGAAAGGCTGAACCGATTTGGCTAATTTTTGGTTTTTAATTATTTATTCAAGTTCAGGAAAGGTTTAAGAGATAAGAAAAAGAGAAAAAACTGCGAGGAAACTAAGAAAACCAACTTTTTATTTTTCCCATACCTGAACGGATGAAACGAACGGACGGCTAATCATAAATACTTTAATGAAACTAAATTGAAATCGCTCTGTATGTAAATAGACACTTGAATACGTGATAAACCATGCATGAATTTCCAAAAAGATTTCGGTTCCAGTTCTTTCTTCTTTCTTTAGGTTTTGGCCTTCCCGTTAGTATTTAGCCATTAGTCAAGTAGTAATTTGCATCAAATTTTATATCGATTTAAATTTATTTTAATTAGTCATCAGTCATAAGTCATCAGTAAGTCATGTCAGGCTCTTGGGTAAAACGGTGGCTTTTTTACACAAGCTCATGTAATGAGTTTTGGCGGCAACGAGGAAATATACGATACGCTAATTTCTTCATGATTATTTCATTTGTGCACTTTCACTGAACTAAATTGTACAAAATGCCACGAAAATTGACTAATATCACTCAGTATTAACACGAAATTCAATAATTATGAAAAAACTTCGACCATCTTTTCTCTCGATGGTGCCAAAACTCCGGTTCCAGTTAATGAGAAATATTTGACACCAGTGACATTTTAGTCAGTCTGTGACGATTCAAAAATAGTCCTCTACAAGTGTTTAAATGTTGCCAGTAATGTCGTATTATGTATGACATTTTCTCGGCTAAGAAATGATTGTCATCTGTCAAAATGTTATCCATCAAAATGAAGAGCTCTTTTGTTTAATTTTAATATATATGACATTTGACAGTTGTCCGTTGTTCTGTAGTTTTGATTGAAATGCTAAATTAATCATTTGACAGTTTTAATTATTCAGGTTAATAAATGCCTCGTGGGTTCAGTCCTGTATTTTGAGTCATTTTAGAACGTTTTTTAAACATTATGTTTAAACAAGCGTTGGTCCGACAGATACAAAACAATTTGAAAGTTATATACTCGATTGTTATTCATCCAGAATGACTTTAGCTTCATAATAGTATAATATTTATAAGTATTTGTGTAACTATAACATCAGTGGTAAGATGCAAGAGGCTGAACGCCTGAAAAATTAAAAAAAAGTAGTATTTTGACATTTGTATGAAAGATGGCCGTTTTGTGGCTGCTTTGGAGAGCCTGATTTGCGAGCAGCTAACTTCACCTTCATGCTTGTTTTTCTTTTATTTGCAAAATTTATACATAACCTACCTTTTGACAAGATTATCATAAAATTAAAAAAAATCGAAACCCCCTCAAATCATATATGTAATGTAGTTGTAGTATGAATCATACTGATCACGTAAGTTTAGGAGTTAAAAACCGCATCAAAATCGGTCCATCCGTTCTGAAGTTATAATACCACAGACAGACTGCCACACACACTGACACGTCAAACTTATAATACCACATATTCTCCGTCAGGGGCTAAAAAAATAACCCTTAAAACCCATTCGTTATTTCCCGGGTAATCGTATGACAAACATACAAACTAATTGATAAACTGCTTTTTTCTTCCCGTGTTTGTCCGGGCTCCTTTGCAGAATAGACCATCTGCCTTCCTGACAGGCAGCTCGTAAAAGGCGAGCATATGCGTACCATCACTAGCATCGTGACATCCTACTAGGTGGTAGAGTTTCGCAGCGACTCGCCTGGATTGGTACCACGCCTTACCATATACGCCATACGTCAGTGCTTGCCGTTGACGTGTTCTGATTCGGAGGATAGGGCAGCCGGCAAACTCACTTTTGCTCGAGACCTGACAACACGGCCTCAGGTTGGCAACGCACCATTGCCACCTTTGGTAACTCTAGGCGGCATTATTTCTTAACATCAGGAAATCCGTCTGCTTGTTTGCCTTCCAATATCATAAAAAAAAATTGGAATTACGCTTACCAACACAAACTCTTTCTGTGCGCAACACCGCGTGCACTAGCTACACACAATGATTTTAATCACTCTGCGACATTAATATATCTAATTCCGTCCGTCTGTCTGTCACCGTATGATGTATTACCGGCTCTAGTTATTACAGCGAGCGCGGTCACAGTGAAGGATGGGGACTTTATTGCCCGTTCTGTTTAAATGTATTTGTTGCACTGGTGCTATTAGTGCACTCTTGATTAGCCTGCGTGTTATAACATTGAAATTTTATGTAATTTATTGTAACTAACATTTTTAATTATTTAAACGGGATACTCACGATCTCTTTTTATTTTATTTGTCGATATAAAAAGAGATCGTGAGTATCCCGTTTAAATAATTAAAAATGTTATTAATTCGCGACGATTTAAGTTTAAAATCTTATTGTAACTAGCTGTCCTGGAAACTTCGTTATACCCGTTCAGTTTGTATAGAAAAAAAATGTTGTTTTTCCTAATTTCCTCTCAGTTGTTTTCTTTTTCTTATCTTTTAAACCTCCCCTGGACTTGAGCAAATAATTCAAGCCTAAAAATTAGCTAAATCGGTTCAGACGTTCTCGAGTTTTAGCAAAACTAACGAACAGCAATTGATTTAGATAGAAAGTGTATGTGTGTGTGTGTGTGTATCATAATTTTTAAACGAATGGACCGATTTTAGTTAGATTATTTACTATTCGTAAAATTAGCTACCTTTCGTAAACGACTCGTTTCTTGAACCGAATATAAATTAGTCACAAGGAGAATCAACTAAAACAACCTTCTTTGCAAAGCCCGGTGAAATTGTAAAAACCGCGAGGCTGGCAACACAGTCATTTTCCGAAAAAAAATCTTCTATGAAAGACGCCTCTTTCACAAAGAATTGTCAGCAGACATCACTAATTAAGAATGCCACGCATTTATCCCCTGTCCTTAGTCCCTATCCCGAGTCCCGACCAATCAATTAACCTTGTCACCTGTGGGGGATGGTACCATAAATCACAGGAACGCCACGTCGACATATAAGTGGGGAGAATTGGAACTAATCTACAAATATGGAAAGAAAATTGTTTTATCCTATTTACGAGAGGCAAAGATAAGGTAACCGGAAAACTTACTTTTGCTCGAGGTCTAACATCCCGGCCTCGGGTTGGCAACGCACCATTACCACCTTTAGTGAATTTTTAGGTGAATTTCTTACCATCAGGAAAGCGTCTGCTTGTTTGTCTTCCAATATCATATAAAATTAAAATCAATAAAATAGCCTCTGTGATCTAATGGTCCGGTATTGACATAAGGTCTCGGATTCCATTCCCAGGTCGGGCAATATAAAATGTTTTCAATTTTCTAATAGAAATTAATGATTTCCCCATGAATTAGATAAGAGGCCGTTTGGCAATAGGTTTATTATCAAATTGGTGATAATTCTGCTGAGCCTTATTTTACATATCTTCACGAGAAATCACATACAGGGTAGGCAGTGTATCGAGTAGGTACCAATTATAACGACCATTGCAGGCCTGTCTAGCCTACACATAATTACTCTTATCATACAAACACACCGGTTTCGAAGACTTGATCCTCGGGAAATAACCCAGCGATTTGAATGTAGAATGTCAACCTAGGTCTTCCCGGATACCTACATCCATCCACATTCGCTTTGTAGGTTTATCTGTGATGAGTTTCACGTACTGAATACCTGACATTGGAAATGAAGTCGATTTTATATAATTTTTATATTTTTAATTATATCTACATAATTGTAGGATCATGACAGATTCCCCTCATTTCCCATTTCAAAAAGATGGTCCATGTAAAAAACACAAAAAAAGGGCCATGGCATAAAATTTAACTAAACATTTCCCTCATCGATAAAGAAAAAATGTAAACCCCCTTAGCAAGAGGAAACAGCCTCTCCGACACTAGATGTCATCTTGCTTCCGCTTCCGTGCGCCATCTTGTCAAATTGTAGTTTAAATTATGAGTGAATTTAATACGAAATAGTTTGTATGAAAATTTCATATTTATAACTTCACGTTGGTATTTCTGAAACTTAGGTATTTTTAATTTAGGAATTACTTTTGCCCGCGACTTCACTAATGAAGTTTTATTCTTGTTTTACCAGTTTTTTTTACTTTCAAACTAATATAAAAACTAGCCTACCTGGCGAACCTTGTACCGCTTGACATTTGTAGCTACTGACAGTTTACTATTTAGTTTAGTTTATTTTCCCCGGCTTTTCTTGTCATAAGAACCTTGTCCTGACAGTTACTAACACAATAAAAAAGAATTAGGAGTTCCCATTAGGCGTGATGCTATGCTCACGGGAAATGGGGATTTATATTATAGTAACTCTTTATTGTACACAACTGATATTAGATACAAAAAAATACTTAAAAGTAAAAAGAAAAACAAAGTACAAAAGGGGAGTTTTGGCGCCATCGAGAAAAAAGATGGTCGAAGTTTTTTCATAATTATTAAATTTCGTGTTAATATTGAGTGAAATTAGTCAATTTTGGTGGCATTCTGTACAATTTTGTTCAGTGAAAGTGCACAAATGAAATAATCATGAAGAAATTAGCGTATCGTATATTTCCTCATTGCCGCCAAAATTCATTACATGAGCTTGTGTAAAAAGGCCACCGTTTTACCCAAGAGCCTGACATGACTTACTGACGACTTATGACTGATGACTAATTAAAATTAATTAAAATTGAAATAAAATTTGATGCAAATTACTACTTGACTAATGGCTAAATACTAACGTGAAGGCCAAAACCTAAAGAAAGAAAAACAAAGTACAAAAGGCGAGCTTATCTCTAAAAAATTTTTATTTATATTAAACATTGATTTTGATTTAAGATGATTTATTTGAAAAAAATGGACAGCTTCGTTGGTGAACAAGTTAGCAAAAATGCCGAACCTAATCTCACCTAACACCACAAACCATCCATGACGGGTTCGATTCCCGACGTAGAAATTCTGAGTGCTTATTTAAGTTTATTCCAATATTTATACAAGATCTTTGTATTATATTGCGGGAAACGGATAAGAGAAATATTTTCTATAAATCTGTGGTCGCGCCGTATCAGTGTTTTTTTAATTCAGGGTTGGACTAGACTTCATAAGATCCCAGGTTCGATCCCCGGGTTAAACAACAAAAAAATGTGCTTTTTTAATTTACTACTAAAAACAACGTGCACGATTGGGTGCCTGGTAGGCTTTCCATCGATCACATTGTGGAACTTAGTGTCGTCGGCTAGTTGTGGGCTCTTCGCCCACTACTTCGGGGATACGGGCGAGAAAATATTTTTTTCTATTATTTTCTAAGAAAAGGTAATCCAGTATCTTCACGCTCATTTGCCTGAAGAGGCGGACAGAGGTACAAGCAACAATTACTCGAAGCTACCTTGTGATATGAGGTAAATTCTTGCCAACTGGAATATAAAATATTTTCTCTTCCTAGTCAAATAAAGAAGGGTAACAGAAGTTTAACTAGTACACCCATTTTAATATTTCTTCTTAAATTAGTCGACTGGTTTGTACGGCGCTCTACACAATGCAGCGACACGGAAGCGTGGCCTCATTAAAAACTACTGAGCGAAGTTTGATGCGGTTGGAGTGACCTAGATAGCTGTAACTTAAGATGCAACGCTTGAGACACTTAACAGTTACGGAAATATTACATGTTTTTCCATGACCTATGTTTTATTTATGTATCTTTATATTATTAGTAATTTCCTATTAGGGGTTCCACCCGGATTAAAACGTTGTTTGACAGCCACGTTGGTCGTGTAGCTAGCGTGTCACGCCTAACTACATCGATCAACTGCGAGGCTCGAGTTGGATTACAGACGGGGGTAGGCATTTGGGGGATGAACATTTAGATGTCTGCATTTCCGGGTCTGGGTGTTTATTAAATTTATTCAGGTATCTATTTAGGTATTTCTTTGTATTAGAATCATTGACTAACACCCATAACAATAGCATATAATTTTCTTACTTAGGGGTTAGATTAAAAAATATTGATTTGTTTCAAAGTTTCCACCAAGTTTTTTCCCCGTATTGGTCCGGGCTCCTTTGTAGAATAGACCATCTGCCTTCCTGCTAGGCAGCTCGTAAAAGGCGAGCATAGGTTTACCATCACTAACAACGTGACATCCGACTAGGTGGTAGAGTTTGGCAGCGACTCGCCCGGATTGGTACCACCGCCTTACCTATTTCTGCCGACATAACGTCATGACGTGTTCCGGTTCAGAGAGTAAGGTAGCCGGTAAACTTACTTTTCCTCGAGGCCTAAAATCCCGACCTCAGGTTGGCAACGCACCATTACCACCTTTAGTGTCTCTAGGCGAAGTGAATTTCTTACCATCAGGAAATCCGTCTGTTTGTTTGCCTTCCTATAACATAAAAAAAAAGTTGACCTTATGGAAGACGTGATTGGGGTACGATTACAGCCGTCTGGATGGTGCTTAATGGTAAGAAATATCAATTTGTCAATCATCCATCAGATATGTGATTGACGTATTAAATTACAAAGGCGATTCATACCTGCCACTAAATATCCTACTAATATTATAAATGCGAAAGTTTGTAAGTATGGATGTGTGTGTTTGTTACTTTCACGCTCAACGGCTGAACGGATTTGTCTGAAATTTAGGACACAGATAGATTGTGACCTGGATCAACATATAGGCTACTTTTGATCTCGATCGCACAACGGGTTCCTGTGAAAATGGGGGCGAAGCCGCTGGTAACAGCTAGTGTACTTAAAAATAACATGTCCTGACTGATTCATTATCGCCGAGCAATGTTAGAGTTACAGTCATGATATTTTGTGAGTAGGGTCGTTTTATTGAGTAGATAGGAATTTAGGAAATTTCTCTCCTAAGGCGGTGAAATAGGGGTTGAAAGTTTGTTTAGAAGATCGTCATTTTTTAAGATAGAGACATTAAACTTCGTGTTTTGGCTACTTGTCAAAAATGAGAAGTTACACATTTAAGCGTTTCTGGGAATTCTACCCACAAGGGGGTGAAATCAGGGTTGAAAGTTTGTAGGTGAGACCATAATTTTTTACGATAGAAACATGAAACTTTATTTTTGGGCTACTAATAAAAAATGAGTAGATACGTATTTTAGCATTTCTGAAAATTCTACCCGTAAGGGGGTAATATAGGGGTTAAAAGTTTGAATTGTTTGAAAGACCGTCATTTTTTAAATTAAAGCATGGAATTTTGTGTTTGGGCTACTTATTAAAAATGACTAGGTACGTATTTAAGCGTTTCTGGAAATTCTACCTCTAAGGGGGTGAAATAGGTGTTGAAAATTGGTATTAAAGTACTTATTAGTGGGCTATAATCAGTAAATTTATTAATTATTACGCGAGCAACGCCGAAGGTTACAGCTAGTACCAAACACGAAAGTGCGCGTTATTCTCGTATTGTTTTTTTATCTGAGAGGTTAGCGTATAAGCACACGCCCCTCCAGATGGTAGTGCCAGCCATCAGTTATAGGTGCGTTGCAGCCCTGTGACTCTCCAAGCTCGTCAAGCATAGTGCTCGCTTTGTTATTCGAGGGGTTAACTCCACCGACTAATTGCGAGGGTTCGATTCCGACGTATACATTCATTTGTTTGATGAATTCGGCATTTCCGGGTTTGGGTCAATTTATACTGATATCTATGTTAGTATTTCTATGACTGACGTCTGACACCCATATAAAAACATATAATTTTTCCGTATTCATCCTGGTCCAATGTCAGGAATAGGCTACCTGTCTCCCAGCGAAGGAAGCTTGTAAGAGGTGAGCATAGATTACTGGTCATTACCAAAAAAGACCACTGGTGGCAAAGTGCTTTGCAGCAACTTCCCGGGTAGGAATTCATCGCCTTACCTATTTCTGCCGCTATAATGACTATGGGCGTGAAGATACTTTTTTTTTATAATGACTCTGTCATATTCCGGTGTGGACTACAATTTAAGTGGTCCAAGGTAGCCGCAATTGAACTGACATCCCGGCCACAGGTCAGTAACGCACCTTTAACATCTAATGCCACATTTCATGATAATCAACTCTGATGTTTTTGCGTGAAGGAGTAACAAACAAATTAACATACAAACTTTCGTTTCTATGTTAATTATGTTTGTTACTCCTATTTAAAGAATAATTCCTGTTGATATTATAAATGCGAAAGTTTGTATGTTTGTTACTCCTTAACGCAAAAACTGCAGAACCGATTTTCATGAAATTTGGCACACACGTAGAGGCTAACTTTGATTAACACATAGGATATTTAGTATCCCGAAAACATGTTCCTGTGGGACCATTAACCACGTGGGCAGCGCCGCGGGTAACAGCAATTAGTGTATAAAGGCAATGTTTATCCCTGACCATCACGAAAGCCGTACACTTCTTCGATGACCTTTCACATAAAAAAATATATTAATTTGCTTACTTTGGTGTTAGAACAATTGGACTAATTTCTCCAGAAATGTTTATAAAAAAACAAGTATCTTCACGCCCATATCCCCGAAGAGCTAGGCAGAGGCACAATCAGGGCACCCACGACTAGCCGAAGATACTAAGTCCCACAATGTGATAGGTGGCAAGCCTGTCGCAAACCGAGCACATATCCTATCCCGAGCAACATTTTTTTATTAGAAAATTGGAAAAACCCAATTTTATTTTTGTTGCCCAACCCGGGATTCGAACCCGGGACCTCATGCATTCACAACTGAACCGCTAGACCACAGAGACGAAAAAAGGTCTACTATGTATCACTTTGTGGGACAAGTCCAACAACTGAACCGCTAGACCACAGAGGCGAAAAAAGGTTTACTATGCATCACTTTGTGGGACTAAGTGTTAGCTTCGGCTCATCGTAGCTGGTTATACTCTTGGCTAC
>NJDC01010578.1:32068-60007 GCA_002245475.1 Calephelis virginiensis | reverse complement strand
GTTATTATAAACGTAGAGTACGTCAGTACGTCAGTACGTACGTTGTATTAATCTTGTTAAGGATATGTGTGTTTCCAGTAAGCCGATTCCGGCTACCCGTCAATGACTATTGTTTCGCTAAGTCCTCGTGCGTGATCCGCAAACACTATCGCCGCTCTTTCCGATATCGTAATTTTTGTACCTCCTTGATATTCACACATCGTGTAATCGTTATTTCTCAATGGCTATATTATGACGATTATATACAGGAATAAACGAATTGAATGGATGTGTTACTTTTTTCTTTAGTTTAGAACCGCCTTCATTCCATTGTATTCACAAGTTGGAGTTTATTAGGTGGGATAACCGGTAAACTTACCTAGCCGAGAGGCTTGTCACTGTTCAGAACTTTTGAGACTAAGCGACTCGTAGAGAGCATTCTTTTAATTATGTATGCTTTATTAGGTTTTTTTTAAGTATTTTGGCTATGGAAGTTCCATATCCTAGTAATAAATGAGGCTTACTTTACATTTTTCTTTATGTCACGCGGCTTTTTAATTATAAATTTCAAAGTAGTTATTACCATGTCACCACGTATTGAAATCCCTTAAATATTTTAGTTCTTTATTAAATCAAAATTCAACTTTTACTCTTATCTTAAGATATTACATTTCGAATATTGACACGTTTTGCGTCTATTTAAATACCAGTGATTTTACTTCTGGTGAGAAATGATTTTGTAATGTCTCTAATGACACATCCTCGCGAATCCCTAATCCATGTCAATCGTGTTCGACGCGGACGTAGCTCCAACTATTGTATTCGCCGTCACCTCCACACCCGTCGCTCGTATATCAATTTGGCCACGGAAGCATTACATCGGCCCTACACAGGATACTTGCGAATGTCATTAAATTTGGAACATGTTACCAGTTTCCTCTTCACGGCACCATGTTTTTGAGTTTATTATGTTATCAGTTTCCTCTTTATGGCTCCGTGTTTTTGAGTTTATTGTTTAATTCGGGGTAATATCCTAAGTATCTTTTTAAATGGCTTCAGGAAGATGGTTGTTATTTGCGTATGGTTTTAATGTACTTACAACGGTTGTTTGTTACTTTGTATTTAGGGATCTGCAGTTGACCGGCAGGAACGGAATTCGTATGAAGTTTACCTCTTTTCAAGTAAAAGCAGAGAAACACAGAAATATTTGGGATATATAGATGAAATGTAGAATAGGAATTTACGCTCCCTATATGTTTAATAAGAAAAAAATATTTGAATTCCGAAAAAAATTACGTAATAAAATTTGCTTATGATTATGAATTTATAAGTAGAGTGCGCTCAGATTTTGTATTAAACATTTTGGAAAACACAGTTATGTCCGTGTTTTCTCGTTTTTCGAACTAGCAGGTGGGTCTTTTGATGGTATGAGATACGCGCCGCCTAAGTAGGTGTACTAGGATGTTTGTAGAATGTTATATTAACGATAGCGATGCTAATCTCCTGTGTGAGATTTCATAAAACACATCGGTTTTATTGATACCCGACTGATTTGGTAGGAATATCAACACCAACATTGGTTTCCCGGGTACATTCCACCATTCATATTCGTATTGTATATATGTTTAAACGATTGTTTATCTATATAATTATGTTTATGATAGAAATTTTGTTATAAATTTTAATTTCTATTTCATTCTTTGACCTTCTCATTGGTCGAGGGGCCGAGGCTCGGGTTCGATTCCTGATGGGGGCAGATATTTGTGCGGTAAACATCTAGATGCTTGCACATGTCTGTGACCTGTGTATGGATTTGTTTAATAAATTTATGGTATTTTTGTATTCACCTGTTTAAGTATTTCTATGTCTTTGACTAACATAAATAGCACAAGGTTAGATTGAATTGGTATAATTAATCCAGGGATATTCATTTATTTTATTCATGGTAATATAGATTAAGCTATTGTATTCTATATATATACAAGGCTCGATACGAGATTGTTCTGTTAATTTTTTATAAAATCAGTTTTATTTTGTGCGCAGTGGAAACGGAAAATTGGCGACGTGGGGCTGCATCGTCGGGTTCATGGTGATGATGTGTCTCGACGTGGGGCTCGGATAAGCTGCTGCCATCCACTAACACAACGTGCCTTCTGATCGATTCTCTTTACGGGTACCGCCAAATACTTGTGATCCATGTGACAATGTTACACAATAATCCAGGCACTCTTTTTAAACAACACTTATACTATTCCACATTGTAATTTTTTTATGTATGTTGAACGAGCAGGTTTCCGGTCTTTAAAAATAATTATCAGATATATTAATATTTGTATTGTACACTGTACCTATATGCCACATTCATTAAAAAAAATGTTTTTATAATCGCTCGCTTATTGTTGGAAGAAATTTATCAGAGATAAGCCCATTATAAAAATAAATATTCAGTATTAGTTTATAACAAAATCACTTTGTTAAGTGACATTTAATAATTGAAAAAATGCGTCAAATGACATTAAAACCAATAAATAGATTCGTGATAAATGATAATTCGAAAATAGCGGCCCAAGCGTGCCATATGTAGTGCGAATATAAGTTTACTAGAAATTTTCTTCACTACCGCGCAAGCATTTAGAAAGTTTTTTTACTACTATTAAAAATGACTAATGCCCGGTACCTTTAATCAACGTAACCTAATTCGAATCCAAAAGTTTAACTATTAGTAGTTTGCCCAAAGTAACGAAGCATTACTCATTTTTAAAAAATGTTCAGAGTTAAAGCAACTGTTGTTGGATATTTTACTTTTGGTATAAAAGCTACCATCCATAATTAAATCGACACGTTTCTTAAATATAGGAACCGGGCATAAGAATGCAATATGTTGGGATCGTCTAAACGCGAACGCAATACTGATTTAAATCCCTGAAAAATTTAATACTCAGCCTATTGTTGTTCTTTTTTGCACTTAAACGTTTTGCCGCTATTGTCGCATTGTTTGGATATCCACCGCCGTCTCATCGTCACATATTTCTTATTAGGGACAAGTGTCATTTCAAAAGATTGCCTGCATTGAAAAAAATGAAATTGCCTACAAAGTGCCGCCGATAAAAGTGTAGAAATTAACTGTAGTTTATAACTCCTAATGAAAGACCCGCCACAGTGACAGTAAAAAAGTAGGTCAACTTCATACAAAGTTAAAAGTAACACCATGTAGCCATGAAGTAGCCACAAAAATCTTACTATGAATCACGTGTAAGGTATTCCAACTAGGTACATAACTGTTTATTTTAGTATTTAACCTGTGAAAATACTTTTAAAAATGCAGACAGTGATTTGACAAATGTACTGTACGTTACCTTGTTGATTTTCTGTATATTGCTCCACCACAAGTCAAAATAAGCAAATTGTACAGGAAAGGCATTTGCAAAAATAATTTGAATTTTATTTTACGATGTCAACTTTACCAAACATCAATTTAAGAAAAAAATATTACATACTAACTTACTACATAGAAAGCTTATACATAGCAAAAACAAATAGTTAAATCTTATCTTGAAATAATTAATAATTAAGTAAAAAATTGAAATTATTAGGTAAGATTTATAAATTTAAGTCAAGAACAAAACAACACTTTTGGGCTAAAAAAGCGAAAATGCGTCTTCGTTCATTCCTGTCATTGAATTAACAAAACAAACATAGAAAATCTTGTAAAAAAAGTGTGTGTGTACTTATATGTACACGCGTTAGAAGTTATACTTCTTCGGCGTAATAAGATAAAAATCTTTTTAAAAACTAAAATGTTATCTATAGCTAACTTCATCATGTCGGTTTTTCGTGACGGTGTCCGCGCGCATCGTAAAAATTTACCCTCATCATTTTTTCCTAACGCGCCAAAAGAAGTATTACTTCAAATGTAAAAATAAATGGACTAGCTAGGTATATTGCTGCCTAAAACTAAGATATAGAAAATCAGTTACCAACAGTTACTATGCAATAACTCATACATTAGGTTAAAAGATTCTTATTATTTTGCTCTGGTTTCATTACGAAAAAAGCGTTTCTGCTTTTTTTACAACACTAGGAGATTTCTCGCCGGCGCTAGGTTGGTGATCATCAACACTGTGGCTGATCAACTCAGTGTGATGGTGAACTATTATTAAATAACTCCTGGTTATCCACGGGTAATTGAAGAAACACTGGAATGCCAGGTAACTGTGCTTGATGCTGGTACTTTTCAGTGAAATATGAATGGGCTTTGAGATTTTCAGAAAAAGAAACTTCATAAGTAGGTTCTTTAATACTATCGTCAGACGATAAATCTATTAGGTTATTTGTAGAACTGGATCTACTTAAATAACTAGAGCTGCTCAAAGATCTCTGAGTCTGTTTATTGAATGGATAATTAATATGGTTGATTGAATACTCTTGTGTTTTGGAGACGTTGCTTGAATATCTTCGTTACATTCGCCAGAATCTAGAACATCTAAAGAAAACTGACTGTCCGGTAAAGAGTTAATATCAGCAGTATCACATTTGATTACATTCATGATAAATAATATTGTCAGTCTGAATATTATTTGAATCCATTTCACTAGGTCGTATGTATTGCTGACGGCGAGTGTTGTCCATTTCGAAAGCCATTTACAGTTTGTACAATGTCCAAAATACGGGCGCACTCTTGTTACCTTCTCAAAAGTATGCGTTTTAATGTACCAATGTGGGTGTGTAAACTTTAATTGGTTGTAGTAGCTCTTTATTGATTTGTTTTACCCATAACGCCCAAAAACTGAATAAAATTTTTTTAGAGAATACAACATTAGAACTAAAAATTGCCTTTTAATGTAAAACGAAATCTATTTAGACATAATTTTCAAAAACAAAGATACAATGTTTCGAAGCATTTTACTTTAGCAAAAAGAAATAAAAAATAGTTCAAATTATTTTTTGCAAAACTGACTTGATTCAAAATATGATAGTGTGGCATATCAACATGAGAGAAAATATTAGATTAATAAATGCAAAACTACCCTATTTCGGAAATACGGTACTTTACCACAAAGAAATAAAAAAAATATTGTAATGACTTCTAGCAAAACTAACTTAATTATGAAAATGGTAGTTTTGCATACAAAAATGAGAGAAAAAATCGTATTAATAAATTCAAAACTAACTTATTTCGAAATATTGTACTTCTGAATATAAAAATGAGCAGGTACTAGGGAGTATATGATCTGCAATACAAATACATTTTTGAATATGGTATTTTTCACAAAAAAAACAAGTGCTAATGGCAAATGACTGTCGACTACTGGCAATGTGGTTCTTTTGCACAGAAGTTTGTTACAGAAACCGTACAAAACAAAACTAACGTGTGTGCGTTTACGGGTTTTTTTAATCATAAAACAACGACTGTTTTAGCAAAACGTTGAAGTTTCATCGTTCGAGATGCATTTTATGAGAAAAAAACATTTTTGATATTTTTGGACTGTGTGGCTTTTGTATTTAAGGAGCGATATAATGTGTGTATTTTTAAGAATGCGAGCAGTAATTTCAAAGACGTAAACTAACAGAAATGTGCGTAAGAAGTTCTAACTTCACGTTATTTTATAGTTATGTATTTAAGTAATTTATTTATTAATACTTTATTGTACACAAAGACCAAAACTTTACAAAATACAGAAGTGAAAATATATTAAGTGAGTAGGCACTTTTAAAAGTACGTAAAAATGTAGATTTACAAAAATACGCAACACGCCTAAAAATATTTTGAGAGCACAGGCAGTCATTTGAAGTTGGCTTTCTGTAAGGTTCTCGTCAGAAGTTCCGGCTACACGTTATCTTGTGGTTAACCTACTATTTTATACTGTGACAATATTTTACAATGAAAGAACTAAATATAAAATGTACGGGGTGTTATAAAATAAACATTTTTTAATAAAATGTAAATATAATACTTTAAGACTGTAAATGCAGCATAAATCAAATTGTATATAGCGTTTTTAAAAATTCTGGTCTGCGAAATTAGATAAGTAGATTTTAAATTAACCCAAATGTTAATTAAAATTTTGAAGTTGATATTTGTCACGCACAATTTTATTTACTTTATTCGTGTTAATTTTTTTTACTTTAAACAAAACTTATATCTAGCTAAAACTACTATTTTTTGATTTATTGCAATTAAGGATTAAGTGCGCTATGTAGTTATGATGAATATAAAAAAATAAAATCGTATCGGTTACAAAAACTATCAATAAATGTAAATGTATAAACGACAAAATGTTCATTATAAATCTATGTATCTGTACCTGAAAAAAATCTATTTGCTTATGTTTTTTTTTTGCCACATTTTTGCCCCAGTCCCATAATGTGAATTCTTCATCTGTCTCGTATGTGCATATATTGCGACTGTGGTTAAAAGGTTTTGTTCATTAGAAAACTTAGGACATATCTAATGTATATGATCATGTTGATCACATCAAGACTGATTCCCGTTGTTGAAACATTCAGTTTGTGTGCAGGTTGGAAAATACTTCTCATTGACAATTATTGTGCTTCCAAAAGCCTATCTCTTTTATTTGCTTTGTGTTATATTGTATTTAAAGAATGAGTAAAGCTTATAAAGATTTCAACGCGTGTCAAAATAAATCAATCATCAATTTTTTTTTACATTACTTAGGTGTATTGACATTGTTGTGCTTGCTTTCGAATTTCATTTTTTTTACAAAAAAACCCGCAAAATACTACTGCTATAATATTAATAATGCTGATGATGTTACTTAATTATGATAAAGTTTTAATATTATTAGGAGGCCTTTGTATTTTTTCATCTGTACTTGAATTTTGTCGCACAAATAAGAAAAATCGATCAGTATTTATCGTTTAAAATATCGGCTTGTGAAAAATGATTTAGTTATGACTATATATAAGTTAATTTAGTTTACGAAGATAAGTTGTAAAATGCAAATTTACTTATTTTTCAAGTTATGTTGCTTAAGTAACAAGTATTAGATTGTTAAAAAACTGAGGTTATGAAAATTATTTATAATATATTCTTTTAGAGCATAACTTCAAATCTCCGTTGGTAGGTACATATTCCAGAAATAATTTAAATCCTGTAAAATAATTATATGTACGAAATTGTGGCTTAATAAGACGCAAAAATATTTGAAATTTTTTCTTATTAACATTTTTGAAATGTTATAATAATGTGACAGTACGCAATTATTATCCTGTAATATCCCTGTAAAATCTGATATCAATTTATTAATCAATAGGTAATTATTTGAATTATTATAATGAATACAGGTATTGTTTCGATATAAATAAATAAGAAACATACAGGTTCCTAGACAATTATTCCATGTTTAAGCCATGTTAGTGATAGATATAAGCAATAATCGTTAACTTTATATATATATATATATATATATTAAATGTTTTAATTTATATAGTTGTCACTATTTTGCAATAGTCATCTCAAACTTGAAGAAAAGAGATAGACTGATAAATACTTAACATCAATTTATGTAATTTAGGTAATATTACTTGCTTAATGTTGGTTAACAATTAAAGTTTAATAATTGTAAAAAGTAGAGTGTATGATATTTAGGAGTTATTTTATAATATAAATAATTGAAAAATCATATTGTATTGTTTTAGTGGTTAGTGTTTAAATACTACCGAGTTATCCTGAACTTCTTTGTAGATCCTAAGCTCCTATCTCCTGTTGGTTCCCGTCTCTGAACTAGACCATAAGCCTCTGGACAAGTTACACAAATTGAATCTAACCTCAAAGTAAGCAAATCATATGCTTGAGTTATGGGGTGTTAGTCATCGATTCTAATACGTAGAAATACTTAAATAGATACCAGAATAAATTTAATAAACACCCAGACCTGGAAATGCAGATAACTAAATGTTTATCACACAAATGCCTGCCCCTATCGGGAATCGAACCCGAGCCTCGCGGTTGGTCAGTGTAGTTAGTCGTGTACGCTAGTCAGTAGGCCAATGAGGCTGTCTGACACCTCGTATAAGACTATAGGACATAGGTTAAAAGTGCCATACTGACAGGTAGACAGAGGAACAACCAGACGGTAGTCGTGGGTGCCCCCTGTGACAAAACGAAGACTCGTACGTGTAGGCACGTACCAAACGTTATTTTTATTACAAAATTGAAAACACACACATCTATTTTTTTGTAACCCGACCCTAGGATCGAACCCGGGATCTCAATAAGTTAAGTCCGATGTCGGACCGCTACATCACAGAGGCGGTAAGAATGACTACTTGCCTAGATAATATCTATTGTGTCTATGGGCTATAGTTGTCTCTTATTATCGGGATCATCTTTTTCGCTGTAACATAATGCTTTTCTTAAAAGCAAGCGTATTTTTTTGTCACTGTCTGTGTCTAAACCTGCCGTTATAACATATTGTGATGTACTTGGCCAGTTTGGATAACAGGATAGCCAGTAAGTAAAATTAAAAAAAAAAGTAATAGCCTCATTAATACGTAATTAAGCGCAGTAAATTTGCAAAAACTGACTTTATTTCATTGGGTACCACGTCGCGATTCAACAACTTTTTTTTCAAAGCAAATAGTTTTTTTTTTAAAGCAAAGCAAATAGTTCCGAAGTGGAAGTGAACATAAATGTTATCAACATCCTACTAAAGGTTTTTAAGTTACACTTAATAGTGCAAATTTTACACTTCGACCCCATCAATGATAAGGTCGTCAAGATAAGTGTAACTAGTGTAGACTAAACTCAACAACTTCTAGTCGGATCATATATTTTTTTATGACAATGGAAGGCAAACAGGCAGACGGATTTCCTGATGGTAAGAAATTTATGCCGCCTAGGGACACCAAAGGTGGTAATGGTGCGTTCAGGGGCGTTAGATGGTAAACCTCCTCGAAAGCATGATCCATTGCTTCTCTCATTGAATACGTTCAATAGGAGTGGCGATGGATCGTGACTGGTACACCCCGGGCAACAAAGGTAAGTAAACCTGCTTCTGCTTTTACTTTTGCATCTGTAAGGATTAGCTTTGCTGCTGGCTAATATCCCATCAAAGGGGGGGGGGAGCGTAGGGTAGGTAGGGGTAACGGGGTTTTAAGTGGTGCAGGGGTAGGTGCAATTGGGGATAGGGACCCAAGCCGAGGTGTGTCCAACCGAGCCCAGAACTGCATGGCTGAGGGGGAGCTCAGTCGCAATCGGTGGGTCCTCGACACCAGACCGAATCGAGGACAGTCGAAGGCCACCCATGATGGTCAGTTTCTTTAACTACTAATCACATGGAATTTGACAGCATTATAAACGAACTAACTACAATTATGATCCCGGGAGATTACTCCAGTAGCGCTTCCGAGGCTATGGATGTGAGTGCACCACTTGCCTCTGTTCGTATTCCACACATCTTGCCCTCTCGGGATTGCGAAAATCCGACTGGTGCAAGAACTGCTGAATAGGACGAGAGACCAAAAATGCCCGTCTTGTCCGGCGCCCAAAGGCGTCGGTTCAGGTTCTGTAGGGAGCAGGGTAAAAGTGCAGAGGAGGCCTTTACTCTGTGTAAAACTCCCTTTGCAAAGATGAGCGATTGACCTCAGGTTTTTAGCAAGATTACGAGGGAAAAGCGCCCGAGAAGCGAGGGGAATTCCTCGCAGGAGAAGCCTGCTAAATCCGCCAAAAGAGGGAATCCATCTGAACCCTCCTACAAAGACGTCGCGGGTTCGGTACGTGTAGGAATCACGGATACCCGCAGACGTATGGTGGAAGAGGACTTCCGTCTCTTGATTGTTGCCATCGTGGGCCGCATTGGCCGAACCCTCTGAATAACCAAAACTCTTAAACACATACATAAACACACACACACACACAAATACATCACACATAGATACAGACCAGACAGACTGACGTAAACGTACATACACACATAATGTTAAAAAATTGTCCAAATTAACCTTCATCACGCCAAGGCGTCGAGTGCCTTGCTAAGTCAAAAACTCTTAGAAGCAGGGTTGGACATTGCCTTAGTACAAGAACCATGGATCAACGGAAACGTGGTAATGGGACTGGGATCGGCCGGTAAGTTGTTATATAGCGAAAAAGGGACCAAGCCCAAATCTTGTATTGTCTTTAAGAAAAGTGTAAATTTCTTACCTATCCCATGTATGTGTACAGACGACATGATTGCAGCTTATGTAGTCTTGCCGGGCAGAGAAGACTTGAAGATGGTGGTCTGCTCTGCATACATTCCTGATCCGCCCGGGCAGAGGCTCAATCCAACCTTTCAGCTATCACCACTCATTGAATACAATACATTGAACAAACGGAGTTGCTGATTGGCTGCGACAGTAACGCACATCACATTTCTTGGGGTAGTACTGACACAAATATGAGAGGTGAGTATTTATTTGATTTCCTGCTGACAAATAACCTCTTGGTTCTGAATGAGGGATACTCGCTGACCTTTATCACTCGTATGCGACAGGAGGTTTTGGCTATTACTATCTGCACGAACAACATGAAGAAACGTATACACAGATGGTATGTTAGTAATCATATCACAGATACATACGGTATGACATTGAGGCTAGTAAAGCCCGATGCATCAACACCATTCGGAATCCCAGGGCCACGAATTGGGGCTCCTACTGTGAAGACCTATAAGGCTACCTAACTGAGGCACCGAAAACGATTAGAACTCCGGATCAACTAGAGTTTGTAAATGAACTAATAGAGACAGGGTTGATAGAAGCATATCATAATAAGTGCCCATTAAAAGTAGTGGATGCATCAAATGCACCATGGTGGAATAGTAATCTGCTTCGACTTAGGAACAAAGCCCGTCTCTCTTTAATAAAGCAAAATGGGATAAAAACTGGAACGCCTACAGAGAAGCACTTTCTACGTTTAACAAAGAGTTACGGAAGACTAAGAGAAGATCATGGAGACGACTATGTGAGGAAGTAACTAGTGCTTCCCACATTGCCAGAATCTACAAGATCTTAGCCAAAACTCCATCTAAGCATTTAGGACTACTAAAGAAACCAGATGATACTTTCACTACCTCTGCTCAGGAAACGCTGGAGCTCATGATGTGCACTCATTTTCCTGAAGCGGTTGTAATGAATAGCGATATAAAGCTACCTGTCCACTCACGAGGTGTGAGAACACCTAAGACAGGAGATTGGGGAATAGCCACATCTATATTCAAACCCCCTCAAGTAAGATGGGCCATTAAAAGTTTCAAGCCCTTCAAATCAGGGGGCGAGGATGGCATATTTCCGGCTTTACTTCAAAACGGCTTGGATCACTTGGATGTCATTCTACCATTGGTGGTTAAAGTCTTCAGAGCCAGCTTTGCCTGGGGATACCTACCAAAAATTTGGACAAGGGTCAGGGTTAAATTTATTCCTAAATCAGGTGATAGAAATAAATCATTACCGAAATCATACCGACACATCAGCCTCATCTCTTTTTTATTAAAAACTATGGAAAAGGTGATTAATCTTCATATCAGAGAAAAATACCTTACTTACATGCCTCTGAATACGAAGCAGTATGCCTATCAAAGAGCAAAGTCAACAGAAACTGCAATAGTAGAAATAGTTGATAAAATAGAAAGAGCAACTGAGGACAAGCAAATTGGTCTATGTGCCTTTTTTGATATTGAAGGTGTGTTTGATAACACCTCAACTGATGTCATACTCAATTGTATGAGAGCACGCAGCATTGACGAACAAACCACTCGATGGATAAACGCAATGCTGACACACAGAGTCGCCAAGGTAACCTTACTGGATGCGACCGTCGAAGCTCGTATCGTGCGAGGATGCCCTCAGGGTAGAGTGCTTTCTCCACTGATGTGGTCGATTGTGGTGGATAAACTATTGCAAGAACTTAATGATGCGCGTTTCGATACACAAAGCTATGCTGATGATCTGATGATCCCAGTGGTAGGGCAATGCCAAACAACCGTTTCAGAATTGCTACAATCAGTATAGTCGAACGGTGGTGCAGACAAGTTGGACTCTCAGTCAATTCCGACAAAACCATCATCGTTCCATTGAGCAAGAGGCGCCTATTAGACAAATTGAAAGAGCCCTCTTTCTTTGGAAAACCTATACCCTTCTCTAACGAAGTAAAGTATCTGGGCTTAACCTTAGACCAGAGATTGACCTAGAATCTGCACATTGAACAGGTTGTAAGAAAGGCTAAAACAGCTAAGGGGGCATGCAGCAGATTATTAGCACCTAAATGGGGTCTTAAACCAAAATCTTTATTATGGGTTTACACAGCCATAGTGCGACCCATTATATGCTATGGCTGCGTTGCATGGAGTAGGAAGGCAGAACAAGCAACATGCCGAAAAACCCTATCAAGCCTATAAAGGATTGTACACAAGCGCTAGAGGCGATTCTCAACTTGCACCCTTTACACATTCATATGTAAAAGGAAGCAAAACTTCTTCCTTCGAGGAGGAGTTCGACACTGAGGACACTTTATAATGAACTCATAAACTACTCTATCATAGATATGCCATCGGATACTATGATATTAAGTTACGAATTTAAGAAGCTGTATAATGTTGCTCCAACAAGCAGAGAGGAATGGCTAATTGGAATACCGCAATCCATCAAGTCAGGGAATGTCACATGGTTCACTGATGGATCCAGGAAAGATGGAAAAGCCGGAGCGGGTGTGTATTGTCAGCGGCCTTTAGTAAAAAAGCATATAAGCCTAGGCTTTTATGCTACGGTATACCAGGCAGAGATTTTCGCAATACTGACATGCGCACAAGAAAACCTCAACCGCTGCTATGTTCACAAGCATATTGTGATTCTATCAGATAATTGGGCTGCTCTTAAGGCACTGCAATCTATAGAATTTAACTCTAAGCTTACTGAGGAGTGCACCCAAGTCCTAAATAAGCTGGGCGAAAACAACAAAGTAACGCTTGCATGGGTTCCCGGACACACTGGGATAAAAGGAAATGAGGTTGCAGACGCTCTGGCTAGGAAGGGATCAGAGGAACTCCCTGTAGGGCCAGAGCCAATATGCGGAGTTGCAAAAAGCACTTCTAGGAGCTTGTTCAATAAATGGACTCAATAAGAAAGTCTATCAATTTGGCAAAACACTACGGGCCAAGAGCATGGAAAGGCACTCGTGGCAGGGTTTAACGCCAAATTTTCTTCGATTGCTATCAGTATGCATCGGAAAGAGCTCAGGATCTTGGTTAGAGCTATAACAGGTCACTGCGGGCTTAACAAACACCTTAGCAGGATGAGCCTAACAGAGACATCTGACTGCAGATCTTGCCTTGAAGCAGAAGAGACGGCAATGCACGTCCTCTGCGACTGTCCTGCGTTCATGCAGGCTAGAAGTAGGCATCTGGGGGGGCACTTAATAAATCCCCAAGATCCCAAGATCTTAAGCTGATCAATCCCAAGACCATTATACAGTTCTTAGAAACTGTGGCCTTGCGGTATTGATCTAAGCTTAAAGGGTAAGAGTTGTGATCACAATAGATCTAATTAGGTCACAGTGATCCTCCGGGTAGGTCTTACACGAACTCTTAAGAATAATAATAAGGGGTGCGTTGCCAACCTGAGGCAACGATGTTAAGCCTCGAGCAAAAGTAAATTTACCGGCTACCTTACCCTCCGAACCGGAACACGTCAACATCAAGCATTGGACAAAAATAGAAAACGGTGGTCTATTGGCCGAGTATTAAAGTTTCATTCACTTCTACTTTAACGACGACCTAACGCAACTACGGTTTTTAAGAATTCAAGATATATTTTTCTAGAACAGCTTTCGATTTATCTGATGCCTGGTTCCTAAAATTAATGAATCGTAATACGTAAGTATAACTACTTACTAATTTTATTTATAATTACTAAGTTTATCTATAATAAATGAGGTGTTCCGCAACTTTTTTCAGTTTAGTATCTGTGAAGAGTGAGCTTAGTTAAATATCATCCTTTGCAAAAAAAAAAAAAACGATCCCCCGTATTGGACCGGGCTCCTTTGCAGAATTGACCATCTGCCTTCCTGCCAGGCAGCTTGTAGAAGGCGAGCATAGGCTTACTGTCACTAACACCGTGACATCTGACTGTTTGGTAGAGTTTCGCAGCGACTCACCCGGATTGGTACCACCGCCTTACCTATTCCTGCCGCCATAACATGAAGTGTTCCGGTTTGGAGGGTAAACTTACTTTTGCTCGAGGCCTTACATCCAGGCAACGCATCATTACCATATTTGGTGTCGCTAGGCTGCGTGTATTTCTTACCATCAGAAAATCCGTCTGCTTGTTTGCCATCCAATATTATAAAAAAAAAAAACTTCCATGAGTTAAGCGACTTGAGATTTTTTGGAATTCAGGAATTGAGCATCAGAGGAAATGATTTATACTAAACATGGAGACCCCATCTTAGATTTTTGATGGTTTAAACCGCTTATCCTATTTTTTTGTAATTGTTTCCCTTTAGTGGCGATATTTATTTTAAGTAGATCATTTAAAAGAGTCCCCCATGTAAACGCAGCGTATGACTACCAAAGTACAAGGAAGGGCGAACGGCGCTATGCGTTCGATGAACTCCACCCAGGGTTATCAGATAAAAATTTCAAGAGGAATAAAACATTAATGGAAGTAACCAGGATATTTACAACGAAACGTAATCTCTTTTTACTATAAATTAGAGATCCTTGGTCTGTTATTTCTAGGAAAACTGGAAAGTGGATCCTGAGTTTGCATTGCGAGACATTAGAGACTACCGGTAATTAACACTGGGATGACGATGTTGATTCTAGAAAAATTGTTTAGTACCTAATTAAGTTTTAGTTTATTGTAATTAAATGGGAAACTGAGCAGCAAATCATTTTTTAAATTTTATCGGAAATTTTTATAGGTTCTAAATGTAATGCTAAAGTAAAGATTTATTAAACCGATTCGAGAAAGGAGGAGGTTATAATTCCTCTCTATGTACAGTTTATGTTTGTACTCGATGACTCCGTTAATAAAGCACATAAATAGATATATACAAAAATATTAAAAGACCATAATTCACCCTCATCACTTAGGGTTATAAAAAATAAATGTAAGCCTATTCTCAGACCTACTCAATATGCTCATAAAATTTCATGAAAATCGGTCAAGCCGTTTCGGAGGAGTACGTTAACCGCTCAACCTACACGACCTTATTTTGCCTCCCTAACATTGTGAACCGGGAATTTTATATATAAGATAATTAGGAATGCACACGATACATCGATGTTTTAAGGCATCTAGGTATCGTTCATAAACATCGATGTTTTAACATCGATGCTAAACAAAAAGGAAACATCGATATATCGTTCACTATGAACGATGTTCTATAGCAGTGCAATCTCTTTGGTAATCTACACATTATGATCTCAGTCTTACGCATGTGCAGCTCCGTCGTCCGTGCTAGAGGATTTTCACTAAATTAGTTTTCTTTACAGATATTCTTACAGATTTTTTTCTTCTTCCACTATTCATATGCTGGTGCATTATATCTGTTTTATTTAAAGTATATGTCCGTAGTTTGGATTACTAAAACGGATCTAATTCAATTTTTATAAGAAATCGCTTTTTCTCACTATATTATGGCCGCATGTCAAAAATGTCAAGATAATGCATATTTTCGCGTAACTAGATTTTTAGATTGGATCGGTCTTTTGCAATTTTACTGTGCGTTAAGTTCTATGTTACGTCAGTAGATCTACGTAAGTGCGTCTATATTACGTCAAAATATATTTTAAATAAGCATGTTAATAAACTTAGCTATATATTTTTAGAACATTATGATTTGCATTAGTTAAAATGCACTGGATCGTCGAAATAAAGAAACATATTACTTATACGTTTTAACAAAAAATATCTTTATGTTTCTTCATAAGAAAGTGGTTTCCATTACAGCAAAATTATTAAAAAGCTAACTCGATCAAGCTGCTGCAGTGTGTTTTTATATTAATTTCATACAACACAAATAGAACACTTTTTGACAGCGTTGATGTCAGTCAGCCAAAAAAAATATCGACTCCAAAAAGATGGTGGTTGTCAAATCGACTGTATGTTTTAAAGTTTACAACGCGATTACTCCGTCAACTATGAATGGATTTACAGTTTTTTGTTAAATAGAGCGTCTCTTAGAGGTGGTCGGTCCCATATACAGACAAGTGGTTTTTGAGTTAAGTGTATCTAATTTATTTATGAATTAAGAATAGTTTTATGTAGCTAGATATGTCAATGTTAATTTTAAGATCGGTTTGTGCATTTCTGCAAAAGATATTTCAATTATATTTCTTGTTATTTTCATTTCCATAATAAAATATTAATAAAATGTGCTAAGAAATACATTCATGTAGTAGGTACTCGGAACTGTGTATTGTGTATAGGACATAACTACCCGCGGAAACAGGTAAGAAAAGAATTAAAAATTTCGCCACGGGCCATGAAAGTAGCTCAAATGGTTAGAGCATTCGTCGACTTGAGACGAAAGGTTACAGGTTCAAATTCTATTTTAGGCGAAAATTTTTCTTTCTTTTCAATTTAAAGAAATGCAACGTTTGCTTTTTTCATATTTTGACAACCCTAATCAGCGGGCGCCAAGCTCGAAGCCTGTACCCAAACACAAATTCTCAGGCGTACAGCTGCCTACTCCTTCTACGGCGTTTTTAAAGTTCAATACCACTATTAGTCTAGTCAGTAGTGGTACTTTTGCAAAGAACATTGAAATCCTGGAGTTAATTGCCTGAGGAACCTGCTCCCACTTAAAGCAGTGGTATTTCCAATGGCATTCGTCTAACTAAGAGTTTTAAAAATACTAGCTGTTTTCTCTTCTCAGCTGTTTCGTCATCGTTGAATAGATTTTTATACAGACTTTCTTTCCGCGTTTAAACTTTTAGGAGTTGATTGTTCCTTAATTGCTTCTTAAATTTCATTAAAATCGGCTCATTGATTTAGCCATGAAAGTGTAAGGACAGTCGGACTTTCGCATTTATAGTATTAGTATGGATATAGATTTCATACGGTCGTCTTTATGCATTGACATATTATGTTTGAAGGTGACTTTGTAAAGCCCATGGTTTATTTATAACATTATCTTAACGCCCATATTCCAGAAGGTGTAGAGAGAGTCACAACCAGGGCACCCACGACTAGCCGAAGTCACTTAGTCCCACAATGTGATAGGTGGCATGCCTATCGCCAACCGGGCACATATCCAATCCCGGGCAACGTTATTTTTATTAACATTTTCTAATTTTTTTTCCGCCTGACCCGGGTTCGAACGACCTCAAGAAGTCAAGTCCGACGCTGGACCGTTAGACCACAGAGGCGATTATTATTTAATTTTCTAATATATAGGCCGTAGATATATCGACTATGAATATAGGATTGCATTAGCTCACATTGCTACTAAGACGCCTTAGTCTCAGCCAGTTTGCCTGTGTGTGTGGTTCTTAGCTACATTGAATGTTGCATTTTTAGGGGTTGTTAAAAAATAATGTTGGAATTATTATTATTTTTTTGATGAGAGATCAGCGAAAAAGCTTACGTGGCTCGTGATTGTAAGAGACAACCGAGTCCTGTAGACCCCCCGGGTGGGAACCCGGTGGACTGACGATCTGGTCAAAGTCGCGGGGAGCCGCTGGATGCAAGCCGCTGGTGACCGTCTCTTGTGGCGCTCTTTGGGGGAGGCCTACGTCCAGCGGTGGACGTCCTCCGGCCGATGGTGATGATGATGATGATATACCCTGTGTAGCCTCGTATAGAAATTACCTCACAGACTATCTCCCAGGTAGATAATTCTACTTATATATCCCGTAGGTATGTAGCCCCAATTAGAAATGAACTCACAAACTGTCTGCCGGGTAGACACTTCTGCTAGTAAATGGAATGTATCTTCACGCCCATATCCCCGAAGAGGTAGGCAGAGGTACAACCAAGGCACCCACGACTAGCCGAAGACACTAAGTCCCACAATGTGATAGGTGGCAAGCCTATCGCTAACCGGGCACATTTCCAATCCCGACCAACATTTTTTTTTAATAAGAAAATTAGAAAAATCCAATTTTCTTTTTGTTGGCCGACCCGGGATTCGAACCTGGGACTTCATGCAGTCAAGTCCAACACCCGAACCGCTAGACCACAGAGGCGAATGTAACTTACTAAGTAAGAGTAAATGGAATGAATGAGCTAATAAGCCACAGATGTGTTTTTTGGTTTCTATTTACGGCAAGATAGATTTCGTGATAGACTAGCTGACCCGGCGAACTAATTGTGATATGCAGCAAGCCACTTACCTACTGAAACCTAGTTGTGTTCGAACCACCCATAAACCTATTCAATTACTTTCACTATTTTTACTCTACAAATCGGTCTAGCCGTGTAGGAGTTAGATCACTCACGCACAGAAAAAAAAATTTCAGACTAGATGCTTCCCGCGACTTCGCCCGCGTTAAACTGAGATGCAAGCTGTCCCTATATTTCAAGTTGGATCAAACTGCACACGGTGTGTAAATTTGATTAAAATAGGTTAAATTGTTTAAGAGTCCATCGCGGACAAACAACGTGACACGTCATTTATAATATACTAGCTGTCTTGGCGAACTTCATTCCACCTGTTCAGTTTGTATGAGAAAAATGAAAATTTTGTTTTTCCTAGTTTTCTCGCAGTGTTTCCCTTTCCCTGGACTTGAATAAATAATTAAAAACCAAAATTAGCCAAATCCATTCAGCCGTTTTCGATTTTTAGCGAAACTAACGAACAGCAATTGATTTTTATATATATAGATATGTCGGAGCTAGAATACCTATTTTCTAATATCTGTTGTCAGTCATGAGTATCGCCGGTGCAACGAGTGGCGCACCGTCGGAAAGTCATGAACAAAGTACAGTTGTGATATTGTTTCGTTACTACATTTGGCGCCACAGGTGCTTCGGAATTCACATAGCTTGTTTCTTATTAGTCCGTTGTCGGGAAGTCATGGATAAAGTTGTTTCATTAGCACAACAGGTGGCGCATTAATAAGTAACTCGTTTCTTATTGGTTCGTTCATAGCTGCGACGTGTACATAAACCCTAGCGCCGCCATATTTCAGGAGACATGCTTTGGGCATGTCTCTCAGTGTTCGGACCACTGTCTAGGTCTAGGTCGCCACTGGTAATAGTCTCTCCCTGTCATAGGTTGACAAAGATACACTTCTAGGTCGCAATTGTTAATTCAATTGGGATCTTAGGGCCCAGGATGTGGGTCGTCCGGGGGGTGCTTTATTTGGTTGTTACTCACGTAAGAGGGGTGGGGTGGAGCCCCCTTTTCCCCTTCGGGGATATGGCGTTTGCGTAAGCACGGATACCAAGACGTGTTTACGTAGTGTTGTCATAGTATCAGGCTTACTCCAATGTTTACGATGGTTTGTTTAGTAACAAATGGGTGTACGCTATAGTTGTTTGTGCGTGCATGGTTGTGGTTATGTTTGTAAACAATGTTGTAAGTAATTACGTAGCTACTCTATTGTTTATTATTATGATGAGGCTAACGATGTGGTTGTACGACTAGATCAGGTGTTACGGCTGTGTTTTGATATTTCTGAATTATTTACTAACTACCCTCAAGTTGTGAGATCTCGACCTACTAGTCCCGTGGTTTCTGTTCGGCCCGTATGTGTGTTGATATATATTAAGATAATATAGCTATTTTTCTTGCGCAAATTGCAAAATAACTAACCTACCAAAAGAATTGTTGCTTAGTAGCAAATCGTATGTATACATTTGGACACATGTACTGTACGGACGCCGTTTTTTGTAATGGATTTAAAGGTTTATAGTAATACAGGGATAACGCCCGTAAACTGACCTAGGCCCAATTTAACCAACATCGTCTTAATCTGAGAATAGCTATACCAGTAATAAATTTGTCCCTTACATTTACTCTCGTATAACTCAACTTACGTTTCACGAGCTCTATTCTGCGTGTATCAATTCTAGGATTAACTATTCTGTAGAATAACGTTTTGCTTTATCTGTGGCATCTTCTAGCGTATAATACGGCCACAGTATGTACACTATTCCTTGTAAGCATTACGGCCCATTAGCGTATATTTTACTTTAGTAGGTTTACCATACGTCATTTCTTGCTTGTCCATTGTGAATTAATGTCAGTAATCGTTAATGATTAGAATTTGAACCGACTTGTGAGATGATGTACTGCTTTATGTTTTATTTTGTTTGGTGATTTAGTTACTATTATTATTATTACTTAATATTTAAATATTTAGTTACTTTACTCCTCACGTTACGTCCTACTCACCTGAAAGTGAAAATTATCTAAGAGTATGAAATCCTATTTTAACATGACTTTATATGTACCTATATTCCAAGTGACATTTAATTTGTACCAACGGAGAATAGACTGCTACCTTTGATAAACGAAATCTCAAGTATTCGTCATCGCAATAATTAAAGTGATCTTATTTTGTCTTTCAACCTTTAAATTCTTCGTCTTCACTATCACTGTCGGAAATTAGTTTTTTTCAAAAAAGACATGATACCTTACAAACTTACACAATATCTCTTGCTAATTGTTTAAAGACAATAAACGTACACAAAATGCTAACAAACAACCGTTGGTCACAATTCACAATGGCGAGTCCACAGCTGTTAAACATTAGGCAGCCATTTTTATCCCTAGTATAAGTCCTTATTCTCTCAAAATTGGCGGGATAACTCTTATCTCCAGTATAATTTCTTAATCTATGAATAAACAGTTGGTGAAATGTAAATATGGCTATCCAAGAGTAAATTGCACATTTATACTTGGAATAAAATTTATACCAGATTGGTGAAATTGGCTCTTAATAGTTTAACATCAATGGGGCGTTATCATGAAGTCTTAAAACGACATTACTTCAGTACATCGAAAAAAGACGACGACGACGATCGTTAGTTATAGTATTTATAGCTCAAGAACGGGTAAACCGACTTGGCTGAAAATTGATGGGGAGGTAGTTTAAAGCCAGGAGATGGACATAGGATCCTTTTCATCTTTTCATCCCGTTGGTCTAGTGGTCTATCCCCTAAGGCACTTTTTATCCTGTTTGACTGCGAGGAAATAAAGAAAAATATGTTAATTTTAAGCCGGAACAGCTAGTTCGTATTAAAGTACGTTTCATGAGTAAATTTAATCTGTATAGGAAAAAGTGGCAAGTATAAAGTTTCATCGTTTAAAGTTCAATAGTTACAAAGCGAAATCATGTACAAATGGTAACATATATCCCCGAAGAGGCACAACCAAAGTACCCACGACTAGCCTAAGACTCTTAAGTCCCGCAACCTATCTGGTGACAAGGCTATCGCCAGCGTATCGCATATCTCTAATCTCGGGCAACGTTATTTTTCTTAAAAAACTAAAAACCCAATTTCTATATTTTGTTTCCCGGCCCAGGGATTGAACCCGGGACCTCACGTGTAGCCCGACGCCGGACCGGTAGACCACAGAGGCGATACAAATAAATATACTCAATACTAAAACGCATATATCACAGTAACGTAACATTTTGCGTCGTTTGTAATATGAAACGAGTTTGGTGGGAGTTGGGACAAACCAAATGCACAGCTGCATGTAGACATTGATCTTTGCAAACCTGGAATATTAATAAAATCCGTAATCGGAAACACTTCGATTTGGGTTAAAAATATTTATCCCGACGCTGGCAACAAAGGGGTGTATAAGTTTGATGTGTCTGTGTGTCTATGGCATCATAACTTCTGAACGAGTGGACCGATTGCGATGCGGATTTTTTTATTTAAAAGCTGAATTGATCGAGATAGCTCTGATCTGTATTACAAATCGGTTTTGTGAAGGTTTTCGATTTTATTTAATTTTATGTCTTTTTTACTAGCTTTTAGGTATAGATTTAGAATAGATCTGTTGTCTATTAGTTAATAGTTAGTGACAACACGAGGACTCGACGTCGTTTCCCGGGTCGGAAAACTCAAAAACGTGTTTTTTTTTTTGTTAGCCGAAAGGATGATATAAAACTAATGTACCTCGATTAACAAAATGGAGTAATCTGACTCAAACAGAAGACGCAGTATAACGGATATCTATTTAGGCACCATCACATAGACATTCACGTCTTTGGTATAGCGGACCAGTGTTGCACTTGACTTCGTGAGGTCCTGGGTCGATTCGATCCGCGGGTCAGGCTACAAAAAGTGTATGTGTTTTTTCAATTTTACAATAGAAACAAAGTAGGCGTAAGCTTTACCTTCTTTTACATTGTGTTACTTTTTGGCTAGTCGTGAATGCCTGATTATATATCTGTCTACCTCTTTTGGGACCTCTTGAGTTATAAGATATTTTCTTCCAGCAAAGGAAACTTTGTTTCTATTTTCCTATTATTATTAAATTTAAATTAAATCTCGGTCAGTATGCAAACTGATGTTTAAATCTGAATAGAACCAACCACTTTAACCGTACCCGGTTGATCTAATTTGGAATTTAACGATGACAATGCATTAACATATTTATTATCGTCAATTTGAAAAATTGTCGCAACAAATTGGAGGATGAAATATTTTTTAAAACCAACCTTGCCAAATGTAAGGAATTGTAGAGCGAAGTTCGTGACAACGAAAATCTGCTATTGTTTCCAAATCAGGAATAGTAATACTAAGATACGTGTAGTACTATAGTAAGCAAACGAAATATCTGACTACATACCTACTGTGTACGTACGTTGGGTACGTTGAAAGTATTGTATATAAAGGGATCAGATGTTTTGTTTGCTTAATGTACTAATGACAATCTGTAGTGTTACTCTTAAATCTCGATTTCTTGCAAATTGGAAATTTGAATTGGACACGTCACTTTAACTCTTGATCACAGAACTAGTGCATTATTGACATTGAGCTAATGATAAACAATAAATTATCGAATTCGTTGAAGTATTTTTTCAACTAAATATTAACAAAGATTCAAAGATTCAAAAAGATTCAAAAGATTTATTGAACATATAAAACATTAATTTACAAATACTAATTGCACGTAAACGACTGCTATAGTTAAAAACTGTGTCGCAGACATTTACGCCCAAATCTGGACAATGAGGAAGTATGTTCTGCTCACTGAACTATCACAATTATTAGTCCTTTAATATTGTAATATTTATATAATTATTTGACATAGCTACAATTTTTAACAGTAAAACAGTTTTTAAAGTTAAAACACTTTAATTATAATACATGTATGTCTAGATGTGTGTGCTTATATGTGTGTGAGTTCGTGTGTGAATGTAGTGTGTTGTGTGTGTGTGTGTATATGTGTGTGTTTGCGTGAGAGTAAATGTGTACTGCCATTTTTGAGGTTTGAAGGTATTTTGTAATTTTGGTTTTTACTTCCCAGTATGTGAGCGGATAAATATTGCATATTTTGTTAACTGTATTATAAATTCTAGATGCAATAAAGTCGTAGTGTCGTCTTGATAGTGCCGTGCGCCCGTTATCCAACTTACAGATTCGACTAAATCGCCTAAGATAATTTCTAAAAGGTAAGTTAAGGTGTTTTCGTAATATAATTTTTTGAAGAAATAACTGTCTTACAGTTAAAACGTTGGCAATTTGATAAGAGTTCTGTAGTAGGAAACAAGATAGGTTTCGATAGCATTACTTTTAGCACTGCTCTTTGAGCTCTTTCCAAACAAAGGAAACTAGTTTTAACTGAACCACCCCAGGCCGCTATGCAGTAAGTGAAAATGGACTGAGCCAAAGAGAAGTATACAGTCTTTAGAGTGTTCTGATCAACAACTGTTCTAAGATTTTTAAAGATGTATATTAATTTTCTGACTCTAGACGTAGTTGTTTCAATCTGGTCCTTCCATGTCAATAGGTTGTCAACATATACTCCTAAATATTTAACACATGATGTGTAGGTAATTTCAGTGCAAGAGCAAGACGTATAGCCACTCGTGCACCTATGAGCCACTACAGGAAATGGTAGTCTTGGCAAATTTAAAGAATTAACAGCAAAGGTAGTGAAAACAGTTTTAGTTAAGTTAATAGTTAATAAATTTCTATCTAACCATAAGATTACTGCCTTCATTGCAGCTTCAGCATAGAAGCGAGCTTCTTGCCAAGAAGCTCCTTGGATGAGTAGAGCAGTATCATCTGCATAGGCGAGTATTATAGTGTGGTTTAAGGTCAAATTACACAAGTCATTGACATATATAAGAAATAAGGTAGGTCTAAGGAACCTTGAGGAACGCCACAGGTCAAAGGTAACGCGTCACTTGTGTAAGGACGAATTAATACCCTCTGTTTTCTGCCGCACAGATAGTTTTTGAAAATGTTGAGGACCACTCCCCGAACTCCGATACGCTTCAATTTATTTATAAGAATGGGTATGGAGACCGTGTCGAATGCCTTACAGAGGTCCAAAAATATGCCAATAGTCTTAAGTTTAGAATTAATGTTGATCACAATGGTATCCGTAAGTTGTAAGACTGCATCTTCTGTAGATTTCTTTTTTCGAAAGCCGTACTGATTGTTAGAGAGAATGGAAAAGGTATCGAGGTAATTTATTAATCTATTGTTAAGTTTTTTTTCTAATATTTTAGAAAGCGTTGATAATACGGATATTGGGCGATAGTTAGCAACACTCTGTCTATCTCCATTTTTATATATTGGGTGTACAAGAGCCTCTTTAAATACCGTAGGAAAGACTTCAGTAGAGAAGCAAAGGTTAAAAATATGCGTAAGTACTGGTATTATATTATGACGAGCGGCTTTTAATAGGGAAGAGGAAATGTTGTCCCAACCAATAGAATATTGTTTTAGAACAATTTGCTAGTACTGTGTTCAAGAGTACAAAATAACACAAACCGTTTCCAATTTTCATTAAATCGAGATTTAGGAGTACTGGTCCGGCTTTAAAATAGTAACAAACCATCAACTTGATTGTTTCCACGAAAACTTAAGATATCTTTCGAGACTGAATTTGCAAATATCATGATACTCCATGTGTATTAAAAACATTTCAGAAAGAATATTCTGTAAGTTACTAGAACGGAGGGGGTTTAAGGGTAGATTTTGTCTATATGCAAAGCAAATTATCACTGAGGTAGATAATAAAAGTTTATTTCTAACAATCGTTATGGGTTTTGTCCCTTCTGTCTCTTATACAAGAAAAAAACCTGGACCCGCCCTTGCCCTAGAACGCTCGTAAGCAAACATTTTAATTTTCATTTTGGTAAAACTACCACTTTAATTCTTTGATAAATCATAAAGCTCGATTCATGCAATATTAGAAATTGGGATCGAGTATGTCATTTTAGGTACATTTGAACACAATACTGGCGAATTACATTTTGTTACTAGTGAGTAAACAAGAAATTCTTCTATCGGATTCGTTGAATTTTATCTTCACTTATTAAAAAATAACATGTTCTGACTGACTGATTCATCATCGCCGAGCAAAAAGAGTTACAGCCATGAAATTTGGTGAATAGGGTCGTTTTATTAAGTAGACACCCGCTAAAGACAGAATTTCGGAAATTCTCCCCCTAAAGGGGTGAAATATGGGTTGAAAGTTTGTATTGGAGACCGTCATTTTTTAAGTTAGAAACATAAAACTTTATTTTTGGGCTACTTATTAAAAATGAGTAGATACGTATTTAAGCGCATGTAAAAATTCTACCCCTAAGGTAGTAAAATAGTGGGCTATAATCAATAAATATGTTAACTGCCACGCAAGCAAAACCGCGGGTAACACCTAGATTTGTAACTTAATAATCCGCTAGTACTGTGTTCAAAAATACCTAAACTTACAGAGACTATTCCAATTTCCAATTCCCATGTTTTCGAGATTCAAGAGTACCATACTGACCTATTTATGTTGATACATGCAACTCTTCATGCCATATCCCGTTTTTGCTGGACAGAGAGGATCAAGTTCCAGTTGTCACGATGCTTCCAGACCTACCTAGCTTCCTCTACATTCATTACCTAATCTTTTCATATAAGCACGCGGGTTTCTGAAAAAAATACCTAGTTATATTCAAAATGGCTGAAACAAGATTGAAGATATGTGAAACTTCCTACTATTTGCTTATTCTCGGGTGAAAATATGTCATTTCAGTATGTTTATGTGACGCGTATCAGTCAGTATGAGCGAGGTATGTAAAGAGTCGGCCTCATTTCCATTCATCGGTGTTTGTTGACAGTCGAAGGCAGCGCGGTCTCAGGGCGAGGCGGGGTGCCCCTCTATGCAGTCAACGGCTTGCGCCCGCGCCCCGCGCACGTCGTACGATGCACCGTTGCATTCCCCATGCGCATGCGCATGTGCTGTGTTGTTCACCGATCACACTACACCTGATATCGCAATGCTGCTTACTCCGTAAGTTATGCATGTTTGTATGCGTAGCAGCGTTTGTTTATTTACTCTCATACGTCAAAAAGTTGACAGGTGACGTTTATGTTTTTTTTATTTAATCAGTGTCAAAAACTGTCTTGTCTGCAAATTCTTTATTCGCGGGCAATCGTCGCATTTAACTTTGAGATGGCCACTGTATGTTGCACGGTTGGAGTTAGCTGTTCCGACAAACCCATTCTCTCTTTAGAGAGCTAGTAGACTCCTGTAGACACTGTAAACTCCTAAATACTGTCCCTTATGTGGACCATTGTTATGGCTCTAACTTAATAGAGAGGTAGATAAACATTATAAATATGTTCGTAGCTCTAGTTATTAGTAATAAGAGCAGTCCAAGAAATGCTAATAGATATACATTATTTGTAGCCCAGGTGCCTAGTTACAGGATTTACTATGAGATTGAATCAATAAATACCTTTATAATATAAAATAACTAATATTATTTTAATTTTGACCATCTTCAAACATATTTTCCATACATAAACGGTGATTTTATTATTTAACATATTATAATTGTTATTTGCCTATATCGCCTCTGTGGTCTAGCGGTTCAGTTGTTGGACTTGACCTCATGCAGGTCCCGGATTCGAATTCTGGGTCGGGCAACAAAAAGAAAATTGTTGTTTTCCAATTTTCTAATAAAAAAAATGTAGGGAATAGGATATGTGCCCGGTTGGCGATAGGCTTGCCACCTATCACATTGTGGGACTTAGTGTCTTCGGCTAGTCGTGGATGCCCTGGTTGTGCCTCTGCCAACCTTTTCGGGGATATGGGCGTGGAGATACTTTTACTTTTTTCTTTCAAATAACTTAAAACCCGGAATGTAGAAAAACACTTAAACGTCCAGAAGTCATATTTTATATACATACATATTTTCACGTTAAATCCCCCAGGATAGGCATAGAGTATTGAGTACCAAGTGAACGAAATCGGCTAGTATATGTTAATGTTGGTTTAATTTAGTATACATTGAAACATGTTCAATAATATTATCAAACATTCACCAATAATAGCAAATTGAAAGATGCAAAAAACTTATGAGCAAGCAATCATCATCCCGCAAGCAGCCCTAACAAACCTTTTACGGTGAATTGGTGAACCTTTATTACATGTTTATTAATATATATTAAGAGAGTTAAGCCCATTATTAGAATGGGGATACATTGAGCAGAAAAGACCATTTTCCTCTCTGTCAGCCAGCTCGTAAGAGGCGAGAACTGGGTAAATTCTCATTACTCAAGTCATTACTCATTACCAACAAGACCACTGGTGGTACAGTGCTGGAACTACCAACTGACCTATACCTGCCGCCATAATGATTGTCGCGTTCCGTTCCAGCCTGTAGGGTTGCCGGTAGACTTGTACCGCTGACCTATCAAACAAAAAAAAACTCCGGGTTGCACTCCGGGAGTGCCGGCAGAAGTGAAAACTTGAATATTAACGTTGTGCATTTTTGATATTTTGGAATGGTTAGGGAATAATTTTGCACGAATTGCTTTAAT
>NJDC01010578.1:18136-31581 GCA_002245475.1 Calephelis virginiensis | reverse complement strand
TTTGAATGAATAAATCCGATACGAAACTTTTTAATTATGATTAAAAAGAGTAGCCATAGAATAAAATATTTTTTTTATTTCACATAGATACAATTTGTAATTTACGTTTTTATATTCCTAACATAGGATATGGAATAATTAGAATGTGATGCACGCTAGTTCATCATCTCTTTCTTCGTTTAAGACGTTTCTTTAGACGGCATACAAGCCACAACACAACCTTTGTATTCGAGTCAACTGGCAGAGAATTCAAGTCCCTCTGTGCATAGCTACGCGCGTACAACGCGTTATTTGAACGCAACATATAGTTCTTCGCTCGAGTGGCTACGCACCTAAAACGCCCTTTGTGGACAGGCTGTTAAGGCTACCATAGCGACACAGTGACGTCACCACACGTCACGATATCAACGAGCATCCGTCGCTTTCCCCGCACGTCAGGCACGTCATCGGCGATTCCGTATGCCGGCTATTTTTGACCGGTCTAATTAAACCCGCATTGTAGTCACGTGCTAATTGATTTACGACTGTGTTATATGAAACACTATTTTTGAATTTTGACATTTTTGATATTCGTGGAACCATTGTTATATGCCGCGTCATATCACATGACGCCGTAACTGACTCATATGAGTGGGCTACCCGACTAGATGATGGATTCTGTAATATTGGTAAAGATAATAAATATTTTTTCCCTTACCTATTAGCTAAGAGGAAACTTCTTTCGCTGCGTTGTGCTATTTTTCTGATGAATTTTTGTCAAACACACGTCCAGTCAAACTGATGGAAAATTCGTAAGACGTAGGGAGAGTTGACGGCTAGTGCGATGTAGGAGAGTAAGTATCCCCCTCTCTTATACCTAGGCTTACTGTTTGACTGAAGTTTTTACTCCTGCCGGCGTACGATCCAATGTTTTTTTTTTCTATTTTGTGATAAGACTCTGCTTTCATGTTGGAAAGGGACAACCATAGATTATAGACTTCAAAGATTTAACAGGTGCAACGCCATCTTGTGGCCAAGAAGCTAAACCTATTGAGCATATATAGCTATAACTACTATACTATAGCTATATAGTAAGGCCTGAATATTATATTTTATATCTTACTCAATTTACTGTAAATACGGTCATTTGACATGAGTAATTATTTTTGTTCTTTTTTTTTCATTTTGTTAAAAGCTATGAAATACTTAAAGTATATTTCAAAATAAGTCTCCAATTAGTTTTTCCCGCCGACCAAAAAACGTAAAACTATATTTTTAAGCGCAATAAAACTACAAGAAACTGACTGAGTACAATAAGTAAATCATCTACGTACACAAAAATTAGGTTGTTCCTTAATTAGGAATCTGGATCTGATTATGTAAACCCTTCTATTCCCATACTAGAGTTTTCATAATTAGATCTAGAATTGGTGGCAATGAGACCATCACAGAGTTATACTTCTTTAAATCAAAAAAATCTGTTCAGAAATGATGGAGAAATCAATTAAAATACATAAAGTAAATATAGGAGTCGAACATATAAGCTCCTGTTTCAATGTTGGTAAAAATTACGATACACATGAAATTAATGGGAATCTGTGTTATTAACATATCATTAAGTATGTGCTATTACTGTGGAGATATCCTGGCAAAACAAAAAGGAGTTTTTAATATAAGCTAAGTTAGATATTAATTAAGCACACATTCATTTATATCTTACATTAAGTTTTATTTCCTTTTGCTGCCTGGACCCGGGGATCGAACCCGGTCCCACATGAAGTCCAACTCCGGACCTCTAAACAACATATCTAACGAATAAATAAATACCTCAGGTTACTACAAAAACTAAACATTACATACATAAACATAACATTGAAGATCAATGATACATTTGCGATCTTTTGCTGCAGCTGTCCGTGAACTGTGGTGTGGTACCCCATATTAAAGTGGTCAGGCTGAATGAACCAGGCTGAGTGAACAGGCTGAAGGTCACAGAATCAACAAGTTTGTAAAGTTGGCATTTTCGAAATTTATGCCGCTTTGTAAGATTTGTCGTTCAAGCATCGATAAGTGCATTTTGCTCACGTCATATAATTTTTTAATTCACTTATGAATGAGCGTTATCGTAGCCATTGAACGGTGAGAGGATTCACACCGCGCGGCTCCCTCGTCGGGTTTCGTGGGATCTACGAAACTCGGCGACTCTCAATATTTTCTACATTCGAACAATCATTTTTGTTTCTCATACCACCAAAGAATACACGAGCTTTAATATCAAATCTAAGATAATTTGGTAAGATACAACTGAAGCTTGTTTCTGCTAATTCAAGAATGAGGAAAGTGATATATTCGTAAACGAATGTTTTGAAATCCTGAATTTTGAAGTGAAAATTTCTTTAGCATTTTGCACTTTTTGCGATGGGTTAAAATGTTAAATTCGCAGGGCATGTGACGTGAAATTATTTAGATGGAGGGAGAGTGAAACCGCTGTATGCTGTCGCCGCATTTCATACTGTGATTTTCGTTTCGCCCAGCTTGAATATCTCACGACATATTTTTTTTTCGTTCTAGACAAAATCAATTAAATCAATGTTCTATTTTACCACAAAAATAATAGTAAGTACTTTTATACTGATAATGGAAGCAATTCGTGCAAAATTATTCAATAATCATTCTAAAATATCAAAAATACACAAAGATAATATTTAAGTTTTTGCTTCTGTTGGCACTCACGGTGTGCAACCAGTTAATTTTTTTAAAGCTATAGTACTAACTCGAAACCCATCTGATGGAAAGCTACGTTACCACGCCGCGCCGCTGGAATAGGGAGTAGCGCCACTGCCGATTGTACCGGCGTGTCACTATTTATTTATTTAAAGCAGAGAAAAATCTTTTTAGGAACAAATAAGCAATAGATTTCTCACGATGTCCATGGTATAGACACGTCTATGTCGCTGAAACGCCGCGATGACAACCGACGATTTTAGCAGCACGGCGCCGTATCGCATTTGTGTTTTGGGCCTTAGGTAGAGCCCAAGGTGGAGGCTTACTCAGCCTATCACTCTTGCTTTGAACATTTCAAAATTATACTGTATTATACTGTGCGCAGAGGCAGAACGACTAGCTGAATACACCATATGATAGGTGGCAAGCCTATGTGCCAGGCTATCAACAAACTACTCAATATGAAATCTTGGGCAGCATTTTTTTTATTAAAAGACTAAAAAAAAAAACGTTGTAATTTTTTTGCTCGACGCTAGATCGGACTCGGAACTTCTTGAAGTGTGTTGGATTATAACACCGGATTATATAAAAATTATGTTATGTCTTACCATCAAGTGAGCCACGTGCTAATTCGTTATCTTGTCTATCTATATCTAAGGAAGACATCGAGGATCACAAAAAAAGTACTTTCCTCGATTTTATGGTATTTGACCATCAGATCCAGACTGGGTGGCAATGAAACCACCTCAAAAGCAATTTTTGAAAATTCTTTTTTTAATGAAAAAATGTTTTAAAAATCGATTTAGAAATGGCTGAGACATCGATTCAACCACCTCCTTTTTAGAAATCGGTCAAAAACAAATGTAGAAATAGTGAGAAACTACATGTGCCTAATCAAACACTTAATATTTATAAAAATAATTTGTATTGCAGACCCATTCGTAAATGTATATAAATCATAAAAAAATTAAATAAATAATTAAAAAAAAATAAAAAAAGCCTATTTATTTCCTGTACCCCTGTTTCTTTTACCAAGCGGGCCCCTCCATCCAGTTATTCTTGTGGTCCATCTCTGGTCTTCAAGTCTGGCGACATGGCCTGCCCATTTCCATTTGAGCTTTAACGCACAATACAGAGCATTCTTTGTTTTTGTTGTATTTCTTATTTTAGTGTGTCTTATTTTGTCTATTCTTCGTATATTAAGCGTGTTACGTTCCATTCCACGCTGGAAGATGTTAATAATATTTTTTGCTTTAGCAGTGAATTTCCAGGTCTGGCATCCATATGTCAAGCATGGTAGTAGACATGAGTTGAAAACTTTTGATTTGATAGTCGCAGGTAAGTTGCTTTTAAAAATCTCTTTCAGACTCCAGTATTTATTCCATGTATTCTGTACTCTTCTTTTTATCTCTGTTTCGTTGTTTCTATTGTCAAAACTTATTTTTTTTTCTAGATATATGTAGCTGTCTACGTATTCCAGCGGTTTGTTGGTTACTGTTAAAAGGATTTTGCAACTGTTTGTCATTGCCATAGTCTTGGTTAAATTCATTTGTAGACCTACCTTTGCGCTGGCTTCATGTAGAGACTCTGTCATAAGTTGCATCTGCGAGCTTGTCTCGGATAGAAGCACAAGGTCGTCGGCGAATCTCAAGTGGCTTATATAGGCACTATCTATCTGTGACCCGGTTTCCTTCCAGTCCAGCTTTCCGATGATACTTTCAAGGACAGGCATGAAGAGCTTTGGGGATAGAGGATCGCCTTGTCTGACACCTCATTCTATGGCAAAGCTCGCTCCGAGTGTTTTAAGCTTGACTCTACCTCTATTATTACGGTAAACGCTCTTGACTACCTCTATGTATTTTTCCTCTACTCCATGTTCTTTTAAGTTTTCCCATATACTTACATGGTTTACCGTATCAAAAGCTTCTTGGTAGTCTATAAATGTAACATATAGGGGTCTCAGATGCTCTTGGTACTTCTCTATAATAAGTCCAAGCGCGTGGATATGATCACATGTAGAGAATCCTTTCCTAAAACCAGCTTGCTCTGTGGGTTGGGTATCTTCTGAAACATTACTAATTATTTTATTTATTAGGCAGAACAGTTTGTAGAGATATGGTAGCAAGCTTATCGGTCTGTGATTGTCTACGTCTTTAGGGTCGCCCTTTTTGTAAATAAGTATGATCTCTGACTCAGGCCCTTGTGAGGGAGATTCTGCCTTTTGTAGAATCGGGTTCAATAGTACTGCTATTGGTAGAGCCAAATTTGTTTCGGCATTTGTCAGTGCTTCGTTTGTAATTTTGTCCGAGCCTCTGCTTTTTTCTGCCTTTAATCTTTTTAATGTCTCTATCACTTCTTAAACTCTATGGGATCGGTGACAGTTCTGATGTTATTGCTTGTGTTGTTGACCACCTCGCTGGTCGAGTGGCTAGCGTACACGCCTTACTACACCGATCATCTGCGAGGCTCGAGTTCGATTCCCGACGGGGGCAGGCATTTGTGTGATGAACATTTAGATGTCTGCATTTCCGGGTCTGGGTGTTTATTAATTTTTTTTCTGGTATCTATTTAGGTATTTCTATGTATTAGAATCGTTTAATAACACTCATAACACAAGCATATAATTTGCTTACTTTGGGGTTAGATTCAATTTGTTTAACTTGTCCAGGGATATTTATTTGTTTGCTTATTCTGTTGATTTTGTTTTTATATAATAGAATTTAGTTGGTGTGCTATTTATATCTTTTCGATGATTCATGTCCATATCCAGCTCTTTCAGACCCTCTATCCAAGTTTTGTTTATTCTTATTTCCTTGTGAGCTTTTCTTATACTTCCCTTGTGTCTTTTATGTTTTTCTATAGTCTCTTGTCTATATTTTGCGTAGACTTTGATTATGTATGTGTTGACTAATTTGTAGAGTGCGGAGAGTTCATTTCTCATAGATCTGGTTTTATTTTTAGTTTTCTGTAGAGCTTTCCTTCTTTCTAGTAGCTGCAACGTGCCATCTGAAAGGACTTTGTGTGCCCTTTGTTTGTCTGTCTTATGTCAGGCGTTCTTCAAGCATTTTGTGATTGCGTTTACTATTTTGTTGTAGTATAATTGTATTGAGATGTTTTCGAGGTTAGCAGGTGTATCTGATAGCATTGCTGATGTACTCTCTCTGCAAGTAGTTATTTCATTTTCGCAGGTTAATTGGTTGTTTTGGTTGTTAGCGAATTTGGCTCTACTTCTCCTGCATGCCGTGAGCTTTACTGTGGCTCTTATTGCTCTGTGGTCGGACGGGTAGTTCGGATTCATTGTTTATATGTTTTGAAATATTCCTGGCTGGTTTGACAATATATACTCGTAGTCTATCTAGTTTTTATATTGGCAACTTGGAGAACGCCAAGTCCATCGCCGGTTATGTTTTTTCATAAAGCATGTATTTATGATTGTTAGTTTATAGCCGGAAGCGAAGTTTATTAATCTCTGACCTCTGTCATTTCTTACCCCGTAACCGTGCTGTTTCATTAGTAAGTATCTTCTTGTTTGCTTGCTCCAATTTTTACGCTAAAATCTCCCATTAATATAATGTTTTTGTGTGCATATTCTAACGTTTTGTCGATTGTATTATAGAAATCACCTATTTCGTTGTCGTTTGCTGCTTCTGTTGGTGAGTTAACTTGTATAATGGAGATCATAAAGCCCTGAAAGTTCAAGTTCAGCGTTGCGACGCGTTCTGTTGTTTCAGTAAAGCTGTCTATGTTATTTTTCAGGGATTTATTTATTATGAAACCCTCCCCGTATTTACCAGAGAGTCCTATTATATCATACTTTATTTCCCGTATGGCTTCTTCTAATTCTAGTAAATGAGCATGTGACGATAGGGTTCTGGCATTATATGTTGCTATATATAACTGGTGAATGTGTTTGGTTCTTCTGCTCTCTATTTTTGTTGTTGGATTTGGAGGGTTGTAGTCATATAGACCCGGCCGGTCACCCCCACGGTGACCGGCCGGGTCACCGGGTATTATATATACCGGTATACCGGTGTTACCGAACAAATATGTTATAACTTAAATACTTAGAGATCAATGGTAATAACAGAAGAAATTACGTCAATTTTGACCTATAGGTATACTAAGCATGGTCCTCCAAATGGGCAATAGCCGTTAGTCAAGACTATCAGTCGATATCCTTAACAATAAAGGATATCGCCTCAACAAATTTTAGCAAAACACATGCTATCCACACAATTAATTAAATCTTAACACCGGCACTCAGAAAAAAAAAACAAATAAATTTTTGACATTTGACTATAAAAGAAAAATAATTTTATTCAAATCTGTGGAGTACTTTCCGAGTCCGCATAATACCAAACAATAAATCGCATTTAAACCTAACAATAAAGCTTTTTGATAACACACGATTTTAGGAAAAACATGATTGATCCTAATCCAAAGCAACGATGACGTCACGACAGCTGACAGAAGCCGCCTGATGTGCCCAACCGACCAAGGAGTCATAGGTTAGACTCAAACGCCATTAGTCTCGTTCACCGTCACTACACGCTGTAGCGCCGATTCTGTGCGCCGGCTATGTTTTAACTTTTCATAATATTAATTTACGTTAAGCAAAAGTTTTGGCTCCCTTTTTACGAAAACTGCGAGAACGGAGGAGTATGAAATTTGACACATTTATAGAAGAAGCGCAGAACGCTAATATTCTTTAATGCTCATAAAATTTATTAAATCAATAAATAAAACATTACACATATTGTCATACTTTTGACAAACACAAACAAAAATATTGATAACGATAAAAGATCACAGATGGTGCACAAACTATATTCATAATGTTTGGAAACAAAGTAGTTGGTCTTGATAAATGAAGATGGCGTTCTTATCAAAAAGATAATTAGCAATAGATTACCTTAATAATATTTGAACATTATATTTTAATAATTATTATGTTCGAATTTCGACCAACGGGCGACCACTAATGTTTATAATATCGAAAAAAACTCGAAATTCGAATTCGTAATGATCTTAGTTAATTTTTAGATCTTAGAAGATGAACTTTTAATCATAATATTCATTATTACTGACGTTTTTATTTCATTAGATAGAGATAACATTAAATAAGTGTTAAGTTTAGTGAATGCGCACGCGCAACGGCACATCAGAATCGGTACCCCAATTCGCGAGTCGCGCCTCTACAAGTTTCAGTGTGGCACATGTCTAGTAGTTGTAAGACCGCTCTAGGCGTCGAGAGGCGATAATGAGGAGTGCAATGGTGACGTCAGGAGGCGCGCGGGCGGGTGGCGCGCGGTGCGGGGGGAGACGGAGCCGCGCGCCCGTTCATTGTATTTTTTCGATTATTGTTTAATTAGGGCGAAGCGGCGGCGGAGCGGCGGCCAGTGGTAGCCAACCTGCGGTCCGCTTTTCCAATCTAACTTACGAAAATCACTTTCTCAACCGCTTGTGCTATTTTATGTATAGAATATAATATTTACATATTACACTATATTATATCGTTTATTGTATAGAGAGAGCCTTATGATCCAGTATTAGACTTGACTTCTTGCCTGGGAGGCAACAAGAAAGTTAATGTATCTAATAAAATATAATAAAGTAACCTCCTTTTAGATTGTGGGACTTAGTATCTTCGGCTAGTCGGGGGTGCCCTTCGTGGATTTGAGCGTAAAGATATTTTTTATTGTGCAAGTAGTAGAAATATTTGGTCCGCTTTTCCTTTTAGGTTGGCTATTTACGAAAATCACCTATGTACTTTCTCAACCATTCACGTCAACAGTCGATACATTTATACATAAAATATAATCTTTACAATCCTTACTACGATATTATGTAGTAAATAGTATATATAGTGATGTGCAAGTGGCATTCAATCTTTGATGCACTTTTCCAATCTAAGTAATAAATATATTTCTAAAAATCTTACTTTCTGAAACATGTGTATTACTACATTATGTAACCTAGGTTAGGTTTGTATTCCATGATATTGTGTTGCCTATGACATAATGATGTGCAAATATTAAAACCATTTTTATTAAACATAATAGCTTGCCGTTTGTGAATATAACAATATAAAGCAGTTTTTACTGTAAATAATTTGTTCCTGAAACTTGTATCTATCAGACGAGTGAAGTTTTTAACATTTTATAATGCTATATTTTTTATTGTTACTTAAATCTGCTAACTACCCAGTAGGACTCTTACTCATGCTAAATATTTATTTTAGATCGATACTCATAGGATTGTATGTGTTCACCGAAGACAAAATAGTGATTTTCCAGCGAATTTTATAGCATACGTCATATAAGTCGCTATAGGTACCTTCAGTAATTAAATGCAGATTTTACTTCTGCATATTAGGAATAGAAGGCATGTACTAATACAATTGCCTTAGTGCTATTGTAAGCATTGACACATAGAAAGTTAAAGTTAATCCTAAGCATACATTTTCAGTTTACTATGTTTGAAAGAAACTATTTATGTTGAGCATTACAATCGAAATAAAAAAGGAGTGAATTAATTAATTTTCCTACGACTACTGAAAACATGTTTGTTAGTAAGTAGAATAAATAAAAATTAACACTTGCAATGCATATTTTTTGTTTACATTCACGTAAACAAAAATATATGCATTTTTAAATGTAATTATAGCATACCTAACAAAAAAGTTATCATCAAAATCCATTCACAATTAGCTAAGTAAACGCGTTACAAACATACAAAAAAGACGAATTGAGAACCAACTTCATTTTGGGGTTGGTTAAAAATGACATAGTCATTGAGTTGCTAGCGGCTATATAATAATGAAAATAACATTTACACGAAGAAATCAGCAATTTTCAAAACAGAAACCATAGAAAAGAGGGGCGTAGTAGTCGATAGGTTGCCAGCAGCTGTCTCGCTATCAACAGCTAATATAATGACTAAACAAAGGAAAATAAAAATAACATGAAAAAATCTGCAATTGCCAAAACTGAAACTATAAAAACGTGGTAGTAGCGAGTAACCTAGCGAGGTTGGTAGCGGCTGTCTCTCTATCGACAGCTAATATGTTGAATAAACAAATGAAAATAACAATTACATGAAAAAATGTGCAACTGCTAAAACAGCAAACAATAAAAAAGCGGTGTGTAGTAGTCGGTAGGTTGGTAGCGGCTGTCTCGCTATCTGCGGGCGGCGACCGCGGGGCCCGCGGGTGGCGCGGCGGGTAACAGCGTAAAAAGGCGAGCGACGCGCGCCTTTCACGGGGTCGACGCCCGCCGAAACCCGACCCCGGCCCCCGCACCCCTCACCCCTAACTCATTTTCACAATTTTACTGACGCGACCATACTCGATGTCGCATACTTAATGCATCCGTATGACCTGAGATCTTTAAAGTTTTTCCGAGAGTTTCCCTGTTCTCAGCCTGCAAATCGGACTACGCGGCATCAAACCGTTTCCTTTCAATCGAAGATATCTCCGCTCTCAACTGATTTTGATCGAACTTGAAATCTGTTGACTTGTTTCCAGTAATTTCTCAATAATTCGGCTACAAAGAGATAAAAATCAAATATGTATTAGCAAATTCATGGTAAACTAATTTCCATTCCTTTTTCTAGTTCATTTTTATACATTTTTACAGGTTCCTTAATACCTACTTATCAGGTTTATATACAATTCACCTATTGAAGCGAACTATACTCAGGGTCTGATAACTTGATCCGCAAGACCTAAACGTAACAAAACCGTATGCTCAAATTTATAGATCCAAAACATACGATTGTTTAGATTTAGGCAATTACTTACATATTATTAAAAATAATAATGATTTATTAATAGCAATAACTAAACATAACCTATAAAAATAAGTAAGTAACTCAAAAACCAGATCTTGTTCAATTTTAAATGGGAATTCACGTGAAACACTAGCTTTCAAACAGAAAAGAATTATTACAAATAGGTAATCTGGAAAAAATCTAAGGTGACACTTGAAACAGATAAAAAAATTAAAATTGTCCTCCTTCACGTTGAATCGGGAATACCAATGGACATTACGAAAAAAGCTAAACAAATGTGGATACAAGAAAACAAGAAAAAAAACGTATATGTGGAAATACTACGTTGCTAACCTGAAGGATGTTTCACACTCGCTATACCACTAGCCAATATGTGTTTCTACTGCATAATGTCATTCAATTCTTCTTTAAATTTAACGTGTAGCTGTACATGTAACGTGTAGATCTTAAATCTATCGTGTCGGTAATCATTTTTTAAGAACGTAGAAATATTCGCAATAATAGAATGACTAACACTTTCTTAAGTATTAAAATTTCAAGTTTGAATTAAAATATCAGATACTAATCCAAGTTTTTCTTGTTTTTGTGTGTGTATTTAAGTGCATTTTTAGTTATATCCATTCTATGGATCTTTAATTAATTACATTTCCGATTTAGTTAAGAATTTAATGAAGCAATATAGGTATATTCGATAATAATAAATATCATGATATTAATTAATTGACATTATTGAGGAACTTCGATACCATTCCACATCGAAAAACTAAAAGAATGAAGATTTTTGCTCGCCATAGAATCATTTTAATAGCAGTCGAATCTAAACTTTGTATGATTAATTGAAATCGGTACAGTACTGGCATAGATTTTTAAATTGAAAGTATTACATGGGACATACGTATGGTTGAACGGTGGTGCAGACAAGTCGGACTCTCAGTCAATTTTGACAAAACCATCATCGCCGCATTTAGTAAGAGGCGCTTATTAGACAAATTGAAAGAGCCCTCTTTCTTTGGAAAGCCTATACCTTTCTCTAAAGAAGTTAAGTATCTGGGCTTCACCTTAGACCAGAGATTAACCTGGAATCCGCACATTAAACAGGTTGTAAGAAAGGCTAAAGCAGCTATGGAGGCATGCAACAGATTATTAGGACTTAGATGGGGTCTTAAACCAAAATCTATCTTTATGGGTTTACACAGCCTTATTACGACCTATAGTTTTCTACGGCTGCATTGCCTGGAGTAGGAAGGTAGCCCAAGTAACATGCCAGAAAACCCTATCAAGCCTACAAAGGATTGTCTGCTGTATGGCAACTGGTGCATTCCGATCATCGCCCACACAAGCGCTAGAGGCGATTCTTAACTTGCACCCTTTGAACATTCATGTGCAAAAGGAAGCAAAACTCGAAATACTCCACGCTGTGGAGCGAGCAAGACGCAGCGAAAAATCTTCGACAGTGAGGACACTTTATAATGAACTCATAAACTACCCTATCATAGATATGCCATCGGATACTATGATAACTTGTTACGGATTTAAGAAGCTGTATAATGTTTCTCCAACAAGCAGAAAGGAATGGCTAATTGAAGTACCGCAATCCATTAAGCCAGGGAACTGGTTCACTGATGGATCTAGGAAAGATGGAAAATCCGGAGCGGGTGTGTATTGTCAGCGGTCACTAGCAAAAAAGAATATAAGCCTAGGCTTTTATGCTACTGTATACCAGGCAGAGATTTTCGCAATATTTACGTGCGCACAAGAAAACCTCAACGCTGCTATGTTCACAAGCATGTAATCGTTCTATCAGATAGTCAAGCTGCTCTTAATGCATTGCAATCTATAGAATTTGACTCTAAGCTTACTGAGGACTGCGCCGAAGTCCTAAATAAGCTGAGCGAAAACAACAAAGTAACGCTTGCATGGGTTCCCGGGCACAAGGAAATAAGGTTGCAGACGCGCTAGCTAGGAAGGGATCAGAGGAACTCCCTGTAGGATCAGAGCCAATATGCGGAGTTGCAAAAAGCACTTCTAGGAGCTTGCTCAATAAATGGACTCAACAAGAGAGTCTATCAAATTGGCAAAAAAACACGGGCCAAAAGCATGCAAAGGCACTCGTGGCTGGGTTTAACGCCAAATTTTCTTCAATTGCAATAAGTATGCATCGGAAAGAGCTCAGGATTTTGGCTTGCGCTATAACAAGTCACTGCGGGCTAAGCAAACACCTTAGTAAGATGAGCCTTGCAGAGACATCTGACTGCAGGTCTTGCCTTCAAGCAAAAGGGACGGCAATGCACGTCCTCTGCGACTGTCCCGCGTTCATTCAGGCTAGAAGTAAGCATCTGGGGCGGCACTTAATAAATCCCGAAGATATTAATCTGATCAATCCCAAGAGCATTATGCAGTTCTAAGAAACTGTCGGCCTTGCGGTATTGATCTAAGCTTAAATAGTAAGAGTTGTGATCTCAATATATCTAATTAGGTCGCAGATCTAGTTAGTAGGATCCTCGGGGTAGCTTTACACGAACTCTTAACAACGGGACAAGCTGCCGACGTAGTAGTAATCAATGAGGCGCGTATTGCTTGACAGTGGTCAGTATTTGCTAAAATGCAGAAAAGTAGTGACTTTTCATCAGTTTAGCAAGTACGACACGACATATCGTATCTTAAAATATTTTTCCGAGAACATTTAATTCATCTCACACCTAAAATCAGCTGTTATAGCCCATAGCCCGAAAGAAAATGTTTTACAACACGCCCACTAGACGTACGTACGACGTTCGGTTAAACAATAAAAGCATCGTTAACTGCCAGTCGAAATCTTTGCCTACAAAGTCACATGATTAATATTTTGCATACTCTGTTTGTTTTCAGAATAACACCAAATAAAAAAAACGTCTGCTTTATGGCTGTTAAAAAATTTTGATTGTTTTGGTTATTTAACACAATTTATAAAT
>NJDC01010578.1:0-17976 GCA_002245475.1 Calephelis virginiensis | reverse complement strand
ACAATTTGGCTAATACTTTGGCCACGGAACAGCGACCCACCTAAAACCACCACGGTGTCTATGTGCCATAGTTATCTTTTCCCAGCAGGAGAGCCATGTGCCTGTTCGCTGTCGTATCACAGAAAAAAAAATTAAAAGTAACAAGCATTTACTATAGTTTGTGTACAAAATATGTTTTAAGATTTGTACCTGCGACCGGCGACAACAATTTCATATTTTTCTGAAAAACCTTATAAAGATTTTTATACGATTCGTAGGTACAAGGCACTACTGTCGGTGCGAAACGTTCCTTGGCTATAATCGGGCGTTCGACAAAAACGAATAACTAATATTTAGTAGCCACTTAGTTATCTTGTCTTTTAAGGTCTAGTGGCCCGGTTTTAGCGTTTACTACACGAAGTCTGCTTTTCCTCTATACCAAAAACGTTACTCGGGACTGGACAGTTACTGCCTGGTTGGCGGCCAGTTTGTCTCCAATTACATTATAGTGGACACTCTGGGTACCGCTGTCGGGGATACGGGCGGGAAGATACTCACTTTTGGCTGTAAAACACATGACTACATTTGTGCCACAAATACTAGAACGTTACAGTAAGAAGGAAATCACATTAAGGATATATTGATTCAGCATTTGTTTCTTGATATCGATATTGTTAGGGTTTGGACGTGCGCATATATCGCCAGTATCCGGGCCAATGCCAGTACCTAAACTAGAAAAGTATTGTCCTCGAATGTTCTGAACGATAACCACAATCGAGGGTGTAATAGAGGCTTTATCACCAGGTGATAGAGTAGGTTTTCGCAGATTGTGAACGCCTCGTGAGATATGTAGAATCGCGGCATGCGGGTCGCGCAACGTTCTCACGGTATATCCCTGCTCCCGGTTTCCCCCTCCCTGCCTTCGCCAGCCATCGGCCCTTCAATGACGTCCTGACTCCCACTATTCCTGACACTAATTGAATGAACTTTAAGACTGTGTACATCCGTTTACATGTCCTTCGATGTTTCAATCTCTACTAATACAAAACTCTGTTACGCACAGACTTAACGTAACCACCGATTATATCTTCTTTAATATAAAAATGAATATTTATTGCTCTTGGTCATTGCGCTACTCGTGAATGGGGAGCGAATTTTGCTTTTTTTGTTGTGTTCGATTAATATCACGAGAATATTCCTATAAAAAATATGTAATAATGACAAGACATCTGTCTGTCGACTCAGCTAGTTACTCCAGCTTTTAAAACATCCAAATTGTAATTCTCCGGAAATATTTTTTTAGTAAGTGAATTACAAAGTGAATTAGCAATTCGAAAGATAAAAAAAGGAGGAAAACCTTTTGGTTCTAGTTCAAGCAATGTCGATCAAGTAGGAATAAGGTAATAATACAAACTCGAAATGTTTCCTACAAAAATATGATAAATAATTAATAATTGCTTAATTTAGAGTCAAACAATTCATCGTCACAGATTTAGTCCAGCAATGCAACGCCAAGTAAATTTGGATGGTCTACAATTTTCAAGGATTCATTTCGGAAAGATGGAATGGTGCTAAATTTTTTTTCTTAAATACATAAGCCTGTGTTTTGAATTTGAATTGAATTCCACAAAGTTAGCATCGCCCTAGTCTAACACAGCTTGTAACGCGGAGCTCAATCGTTCCATCGTCGCTCTTTATTTGGATTTTATCTGACTTATCTTTAGCACTGGAAAGTGCAAAGTGAAAAGTGACATATAGCTCATTATACCGCTACGATGAGGACAATACAGTCGTGAAAAGATCATAGAGACCTACCCACCTACATATAACTCTATAAGTCCATCAATGTGTGTTAAAATACAGTTGTAGAATGGACTTTTTTTCTCTGAAACACGGACGTTATTTGAAAACAGTTCCAACATTCAACTATTTTTTTTTAAATGACTAACTTGTTGCTAACCTCGCGGTTTTTACAACTTCACCGAGCTTTGTGAGCCGAGCAGAGTGCTCAGCCCGAGATATCATTATTTAAATGGATTGGACTGTTACCTATAACGCCATCAAAAAGGGCTGTCTCTCGGGAGACCGCACCTCGACTTGCTGCTGCGTTCTGGTTATTAGGTGGACTTGATGGATGAGTAGTGACGGCTCATCGCTGGGCATTAGGCGCCGGCCGCAAGAGAGGTCTTCGTCGACGAGACCGGCGGCGACGGTGTAGTGTGATGTTTTGTGAATTTGTGTTCGGGTTGGGAGGGAGTATAGTTTTTGCCGCGGTTATTGGGTCCGGCATATCCGATAACACGTAGCGGCGTCTCCTACGATTGGTGGGCGCGTTCGCGGCCGGTGTATAGTCACACGCGGGTGCTAACACCGGATTCGGGTAGGCAGCCGTTTTTTTCAAAGTAACGTTCCGATAGTTCCTTAAAATGCTGCGCTATCGTGGGTAAATCTAGGTCGAGATGTAGGTCCTCGTTGCGAACGTACCATGGGGCATCCGTGGTACATTCGCATGAACCTATTCTGAACTACTTGTAACTTTTTAAGATGGGACGGCGCGATGGCTACACTACCGTAGGCTAATATTGGTCTAACACATGTTTTGTAAAGTGTCACTTTGTTACGTGACATTTTACTATTTTTATTTATAAGATAATAGAGACGGCAAAGTAAGTACAGATGTAGCCTTATTTGTGACACGCGAAATATGCGGTTCGAGTGACATATTTTTGTCTAGAATTACATCTAGGTATTTTGTTGAGTTTTCTCAGGGGACCGCTCTGCCGAACATTTTGACGGTACCCGGGCTACGACTGGGTCTCATCCGTTTGCTGGGTTAGAGACCTCGATTAAAGTACACCGCTGCACTTTTATCGGAGTTCAACATTCAACTTTTGATGGCTGACTGACTGGTCGCACACAGATCAGGATGAATTCCATATGACGGAAGCTTGCTAATGAGACAGAGGTATTACACCTTATCAAAGGCCTTCGAAATGATAAGAGAGACAGCTATTTCTTATATTGCGTAGATGCTGTAAAGAAGACGTTACTTAAGCCTCATCTTGGCGATACCAATATTGTGCATCATGTATGAGTGATTGTTAGTTAGAAGTCAGACAATTATTAACCAATTTTTAATGGTTATTTTTTATAGGTACGTCATAATTAATATTTCCCAAAATCAATATGGGAGCACGTTAACTTTACCATGATCCGACTGGGGGTTTTATGTTATACTAAACAATGCATACATTTTCGTCTATGTATAAAAAAGTATTACTTGAAACTACTAATAAAATTTATGTTGGATCATTTCCGTACATTTCTTCATTATCGCCAAACTAATATTCTCAACTAGATGACGATAATAGCAAATACTGACTATAGCAGTACTAGTTCAAGCGAGTTAACTTCTTATAAATATAAATTTTCTTAAGCCTGTTCACTATAAGGGGTAAGCAAAGGTGCAACTAAACCAACCGTATACCGAATTAAATACCAGATTTTCCGAAGACACTTACAGTATTATATCCAACAAACCTATCACCAATCGGGTACTTATCCAAACCCAGACAAGGACTATTGGAAAATTTAAACACATTTAGCCTGACCCAAGAATCGACTACAAAACCTCATGTAACACTAGACCTTAGAGGTGATAGCTTGACTTTAACCTTTCTAACATTAATTTAAATTATATTTCACTGTTTGCCCGCGACTTCATCAGAGTAAAATAGTTACGTGTTTACTTTCATCTCCTATTATAGTCCAAAGGGGTATAGACTTATTGAAATGAATTAGCCTTCGTTTAAGCCAAGGTCTTTAGCTATATGTAAGACGTAAGTATATTAAATTTTATCAAAATCGGTTGAGTGGTTTACCCGTAAGAAACAGATAACAGATAAGCATTCGCATTATATATTGTGCTAGCTGTTACCCGCGGCTTTGACCGCGATGAATTGAAAGTAAGCTATCCTATTCTAGCTATCTCTTTCAAGTTAGGTCAAACTGCACACGGTGTGTAAATTTGTTTGAAATCGGTTAAGTAGTCTAGGAGTCTATCGCGGACAAACAACTTGACATGTAATTTATATATGTATATGTTAGGATGTATGGGTAGTATGGGTTTCAGTTGAACATTTTTCAGCGGCGTCTATTCGCGCCTCACTCTATAGGAATATCCCACGGTAAGACACAATTATCCTTGACTTACATTTTCGGTATCGTACCTTTTGCGCGGGAATTGGTTTCCGTGAGAACTTGGCAGAATGATTTTTGTGAAGAGGTTTCCACCGATGTTTATATGATAGAGTCGGAATTTATATAGAGCACCTGACCTAGCAAACATTTTGCTATCTACTCGTACTTTCTTTGTTTTAGAGTAGTAAAATTAATAATGTTAATGATACCGCTATTTAATCGTTTACTTTATTTAATAGTGGTTTGTAAAAAGTAAACATTTAGGATTATATTTTTAATAGTGAATCATAAATACAATAAATTAAAAAAGTGGTAATTAAATTAAAATTCTTAGGGTCTTATTCTCAGTCCAAAATACAAAAATTCATGAGAATCGGTGAAACCATTTCAGATGAGGAATTTGTAAACACTTGTGATACTAGAATATTGTGTAGTTTATATTAGGTAGTAACTTTGTCTTAAAGATTGTAGGAAAACTATAAACCATATTTTTAGACAACATGTAATTCTTGTCTTTGTGTTTGTATGTGTGTTTCGTGTGAAACTAAAAAAAATCCATTATTTGGTTTTCATTACTTGAAAGTACTCAAATCAAAACTAAACGAAGACTTAACTTAAAATTAATAATTAAAGTAATGAATTAATATCGCGTAAAAGTCATAGGTGTCAGCTATTTGTAACAAAACTTTTTTTTTGATACATGGCATTGGCGTTGGCACCTGCCATTATACAAGTTATATTCATAGTTTGCATCAAGTTATTCGATCACCAAAGTTGGGCTGAAATTATTTAAAATTAGTCATCAGTCGTAAAAGAAAGTCATTTCAGGGTCGTAAGCAAAGCGGTGGCCTCCTACTGAATGTCATTTAGTCACATTTCGCTGCAATGAGGAAAGACGTGATACTCTAATTTTTTCATGAAAACTTCACTAATTCACTTTAACTGAACAAAATTGTAGTAGCGTGTAAGCATCTGCCATTAATAAAGTTTAGTAATTTGCATCAATTTATCGGCCGATTTCGTCAAACCCGGCTTCAATAATTCGCAATGGTCATAATTCCTAATGGGTGATATCAGGGTTTTAGATAAAGCGATGGCATCTTTACCCCAAGCTCATCATTTGAGATGTAGCTGAATCGAGAAAATACACGATAGACCTACTACTTAAAAAAATAAAAAAAAAGTTACTTCACGCCCATATCCCCGAAAGGTTAGGCAGAGACACAACAGCGTACCCACGACTAGACGAAGACACTAAGCCCCACAATGTGATAGATGACAAGCCTATCGCCAACCGGACACATATCCAATTCCGAGCAACATTTGTTTTTAATAGAAAATTGGAAATACCACATTTTCTTATTGTTGCCCGACCCGGGGCCTCATGAAGTATAAAGACCAACAATTGGACCGCTACACCATAGAGGCGACCACCTATTACTTTCTTCATGAATACTTCACTTGTGCTCTTTAACTGCACAAAATTACACAAAATGCTACCACGATTAGTCAATTTTACTCAATGTATACCCAAGATTCAATAATCCTAATCCCCCGAAACTGGATAAAGGAACCTTAAGAATTTTTAAGCGGAAAAACCAAGTACAGTATTTCTACTAACGTTTAAGTAAAGGTAGCGTTTTCCCTTTTTTCTTAAATAAAATGCTGAATAAAATATCGCAAAAGAATAATTCTTAGATAACCGAATAATCAGGTAACTCTCCTGATAGTATACCGTTGCGTACAGGCATAATATAATATTATGTTAATTATTATCGTAGGACATGGATCATAATCCACGTTTGCAAATCAAACGAATATGTTATCCTCCACAGAACACGCCCTTACTGATGCTAATATTTATATCAACACATTGTTTATAACTAAAAACGTAATAATATTATACAGAGTGATACATATTGATAACCATAGTTCGTTTACTCTCGCCGGAAGTCCGGGCGGTAGTGCTAGATTGCAGATACGCGCGTTTGCGGATTTCCACGGGACACCCATCCGCAACACTTCGTGCGGGTACCATCACGACTACCATGCTTATTCATACCATCGTTCAGGTTTTCCAGGAATACTAGATGTTCAACATTTTATATACGGAAGTATATAAGTATCGTAACTCCTAAGCATGATGAAATATTTTGTTCATTTTTTTATCAGTTCGAAAAACGAGACGGTTATGATCGCTGATGTATATATACCGTATGAAGTCCAGAAGGTACATGAAAATTTGTATATTGTTATGTTATAGAATTGAGTATATTTTAGTATTATTATATAATTGAGTTATATCTCACAAACCAGTTGTCGGGTCGTGATCAAATTGATATGAGCTATCTCGGAACCATTAACTTTTTTTCCTAATTCCTTATATTCCGAAAAAATAATTGTCAAATCGCGACTTACTAATGAAATTAGAGTCAGGTTCTTAATTCGACTGTATGCTTTTTTGTATGTTTGTTACACGATTTCTACGTCAACAGCCAAAAGAGTTTGATGATTTTTTTAGAAAGATAGATCATGATTCTGAGGTGGTCCTATACAAATTAATTTTATCCTGATCCATTTTCATGCATACATTTTCAATCAGGTCGTCAACATAAGTAAATGGTTTTTATTCAAAATTACCTTATTGACATAATTTTTAAAATTTTGTTCCTAACACTTATTTTACTTAAAAGCCAATTAAATTTCTGAATAGTATCTTATACGACACTAGCGGGCCGCCCCGGCTTCGCACATGAAATATTCATATAATTAGAGATAAGCTCGCCCTTTGTACTTACGTTTATTTTAGTCTTAAGTTTTCTGTAATTTTTGCTGTATACAATAAAGAGTTAATAATAATAATAAACCTTCCTCTTCAATCACTTTATCTATTAAAATTAAAATTGATGTAGGTATAGCTATAGGCTTTACTAAGTAGTATAGTGCTAAGCAGCAGCTTAGCCAGATATCGCCATCGCCTTTCTTAATCTTGTAACTTCGTTGCTTTCTACCCCGTTTTCATTGACTTTGTTTTATACTATGCAGTGCAGACAGCGAACAAGCAGTCAGCTCTCCTAATGTTAAGAGACAACCGGCGCCTTTTGATACTACGAGTATGACTGGCGAATAAGCTTACAGTCGAGATCTTTGGCTACATATGGCATGGACCATGAGAACGGGGTAGAAAGCAACGAAGTTACAGGATTAAGAAAGGCGATGGCGATATCTGGCTAAGCTGCTGCTTAGCACTATTCTACTTAGTAAAGCCTATAGCTATACCTACATCAATATCAGTATTTACCTTTCCTTTTGGTGTTTTACTATCTTGTCAGTTCTCACGGTGTTAATGCCAAACTAACATACGATTGCCTGTCATGAGGTATCAGTTTGCCAGTACATACACTCAGTATTTGAGTACTACTTAACTGGTCGTAGTTTTCGTAATTTCGTTTACATGTTGAGTGAAATAGTTAGTTAAGTTTAGTAGCATTTTGTACGATTTTGTTTAACTAACGTGCACAAGTGGATTAATCATGAAAAATTATGTATGGTGTGCTCCTTTTCCTTGAAATGTCACTAAATAAGCAAGAGTAGGGATTCCACCGGCTTACTCACGACTCGGACGTAACTTTCTTTATGCGACCAATGACTGATTTTTAATGATTTATGCCCGATTTTGTCGATTCGGGTAACATGATCCAAACTTTAACTTGAATAATGGCAGATGCTAAGGCTCATACTAAAAACTAAAAAAAAAAGAAATAAGAATATTTTTTTATTTCACAAAAACCTTGTAAAGGTTCTTGTGTCGCGTTTATGATGGAGATAAGTGGCAACACTCGAGCTGTCAATATTGAATTCAATCGGCTGTATTAATTTTAATCTAACTTATTAAAAAATAGTGTATTTATATAATTTAATAGTGAAAAATTAAAGTTTAATCGACCATAATTATAGTAATAAATACAAAACTTAGTGCAAAGTGCTAAAAAGTGAATATTTCAAAAGTTTAAAATTATACAACCGGCCGTTACTTAATCCATTGAAAACTTTAAATTTTCTATTTAAATCTTGGAGCTATTTCGAAATATTAGTTTATATTAAGTAGGTATATCCAACCAAATTTAAATGAATTCAACCTTTGGAAATACTGAATTTGAAAACATCGACTTCAACAACATTACTCTAAGGAAAAAGAACCGTGCAATGTCAACTGAATCGGTAAATTTGGTTTGCTAACAAAACTTGAGAGATATGGTATTAGAGGTAAATCGTTAGATTGGTTCAGAAGCTATTTAGAAAATAGAAAACAGTGTGTTGAAATATCTAGACTAAATGGTAACCGCAAAAAGGTCTACACTTCAAATTATCTTTTTAATGACTGCGGTGTACCACAAGGTAGCGTTTTAGGCCCATTTCTTTTTTTTAATTTACATAAATGATCTTCCTGATGCTATTAACCATGATTCTGTCTTATTTGCCGATGATACTACCCTTCTCGTCACGTGTAAGAATAGAAGTGATTAAATTAAAGAAACGACTGTAACTTTAAATAAAGTGTCAGAAAGGTTACATGAGCATAAAACGAAATTAGTCGAATTTCAAGCACACTATAGAGAAGCTAAAATATTACACATATTTTTAAATAATACTTCTATAGATAATGTAGATTTTACCAATTTCTTAGGAGTTAAAATTGATAAATATTGCAATTGAAAATCGCATATTGACTCTATGCAATAAAATTAATAGGTTTGTATATAAATTGAGAAGAATAAGAGAAGTAGCAGGCTTGAATGCATCTCTTTTATCTTATCATGGGTATGTTGCTTCAGTTTTGGAATATGGTATTCCTATTTTGGGAAATTCTGTTGATTTAATAAGAATCTTTAAAGTACAAAAGAAGTGTATACGCGCCATGTGTAGTTTTAACCAATTACATTGATGCAAACCACTGTTGAAGTCGCTAAAAATGTTACCTTTACCTTGTTTGTATATCTTGGCTATATGTGTATTTGTAAAAAAATATTATCATTTGTTTAAAATAAATGCTGCAATGTTGGGAATTTCATGTTTTAGAAATAGTGAGAAATTGCATGTGCCGAGCCAAAAACTTAATATTTATAAAAATAATGTTTACTGCATGTCCGTTCGTATATACAACCAAATTCCTGATAATCTTAAATCACTTTCATTAAACAGATTTCGAACGAAGGTAATTTGGCCTGTTGTTAGAGAAAACATATTATAGTGTGATTTCCTTGTAGAAAAGAATTTATAATAAAATAATTGTATTAATTACTAACCAAATATAATAAAAGTTATGGTTGCCAAGGAGTTTGTTTCGCCGTTTCTTCTCCTGTCTGGCTAGGTTTGAAAACGGTGGTAGTTTTACGGTAGACAGGGTTAAATTTAATTGTAGTTTTTAAATGTTTGGTGATAAATAATTGAACCAGTTATAAATATAAATAATTAAAGTAATAGTTTATGTGATTAAATAATTTTATTTTTTACAAATATTAAAATATTTGCACACCAAAATATGGTAGGATATGTTGATATACTTAAATATTTTTGTAACATCTCATTTACACACATATTCCGCAAATAAATAATTTTCTTTCTTTCTTTCTTTCTATGTGCTTGGATAATGGAGTTTTGTAACATGATTTTTTTTACTCCGTTCGTCAGTCAAATAGATTTTTAGGGTTCCGTAGCTGAATGTCGTGAAACGGATTGTAGATTCGTTTGTCCGTTCATACGTCACGGGCACATTATTTTAGAATACAATGTGACCACAACAATAACCAATTAAGAAGGTAAACAAACAGACAGCCGTCTCTAAGAAAAACTCGTCAGCGGTAAACATCAAAAGGTTGTAATTATGCGTGCCAACCTGAGGCCCCGATTTGCCTTCCTGTGTTAGTAAGTTTTTTTATTTTGTTAACAAGTAAAGTTTCTTCACCACTAGGAATAGACACAAAAGTTGGTAATGATACGTTGCCAACCTGAGGCTGAGGTGTTAAGCCTCTTGTAAGTGTATCTATCGATTACCCTGCTGTCCAGATAGGAACACATTAGTAGCAAGTACAGACAGTATACGATAAGAAAATATAAGGATAAGGATAAGGCAAAGATACCAATCCAAGCAAGTCATAGCAGGGCTCAATCGCACAGCCTGCCTACTCTGACTGATACATCAGCCTCCGGTTGTTCCTCACACCTAGTCTGACTGATCGTAATAGTGTAATAATCTAGACATCGAAATCTATATTATTCTACAAGCGAACAATGGGGTCATCACATCCCTACGCCGAAACTCTAATCAGATACCTTATCTTTATCAATAAAAAGAAACATTTATGATAGAGGTACATTAGTCATCCAAAATAACAAAGTCTGTACAATTAGCCATCTGTGCCCTTCGATATTGATAGTATATTCACATCCATATCTCCGAAGGGGTAAGAAGAGGCACCATCAGGGCACTTACCACTAGCCGAAGACACTAACATTGATAGTATTATAAATATGGTAATTTTCTTTTTCTAATTCATACTTTTTAGTATAACATTTTATAAAAGTGAAAGGCTGTCTGTTTGCAGTTCTTTCACGGCTAAGCCGCTGAACTAACTTTGATCAAATTTGATATGAATATAGCTAAAGATCCGAGCTTGAACATAGGCTTTTTTTCAAAAATCAACCCTTAAAGGACTACAATATTGGATGAAAGTTTGTCTGAAAATCGAAACTATTCGACGCTGACGAAGTCGGTGCCAAACAGCTAGTATTTTATAAAGACGAAAGTCTGCCTATATATCTGTCACGTTTTCACGGCTAAAGCGCTGTATCGATTTCGATAAAATTCTTAATGCACATAGTTAAAAATCCCGGGTACAAACTATTTTTTTTTTAAAAATTACCTTCAAAGAACTGCGAGGGAGGATGAAAATTTGTGTGAACTTCGTAACTGGCTTAGACAATCTACGCCTGTTCAAAAATTAATCGCCAAATGAATTGCTAAGCCCAAAACTCGAAAACGGATTCACATTTTTTATGAACATTTTCGTTACGTAGGAAGGCTCTTAAGGGTCATAAAACTGGGAACATTGCAAAAAAACACAATACTTTATTTTTTACATACTGGGTTTGATATCTACCAATGATAGGTGGTACGAAGTTCACCTTTGGGCTAATTAAGAATATTGAAACAAAATAAATTAAAGCCAGACATAGATTAACGTAACATTACAAATGCTATCGCAGTTCAACGACCTTACCCCAGACATTAGTAAATCGGAAACAGAACACTATCAGGAAGGAGGCTATGAGGAAAGATCGCAAACTCATACATTTAATTTGGTCAGTGGTACCAGGTTGTTAAATTTCCCTAAATTAAGAGATTTTTTCTCTGTGTGTGGCCGTGTAAAAGTAAATCAGATGATAAATATTGTTGACTCATTACAGCTACCATTCGTGTGTAGTATCTACTTAAACAAATAATGTTTCAATTGTTAAATTAGTTAGGCAATATCCGTTTTACACTGTCCAATTTTCTGTTAACTAGGGATAAGTATTTATATTCTGTTATGACATTTAAGGATTTTAAATTTCTGTTACATTTATTTTTATTTGATTTAGATGTATTAAAGTAGGAAATAAATGGTATCGAAAACATCAAGAAGGAGTTTCTAATCCAAGCCTATTTCAGTTAAAGATAAATTACAGTTTTGTTGTTAACATTTTTATCGATTTAAATACCTCGATAAAAATATATTGACATGTAACATATTTTAAGTGTCGAAATAAAATTTTGCTGCGTTTAAATAACATTTGCTTCCGATGATTTTTTATTAATTTTGTTGTTTTTTTATCTGGGTTAGGAGGACTTTTACAATATGACAGAAATTTAGAGTTTTTTTTAAATCGCTCTATAATTGTAATAGCTAATTAAAATATATAATAAAAATTGTACCAGTTGAGTACTTGTTTGGGTAATATCCGTACGAAATTAGCTTTATCACGAATCTTTATTTACATGAACATCTATGAATTCGTTGAGTAAAAACCATCCTTTCAACCAAACATTTTAATATAAAATGAATTATGAAATGTAACATGATTGTTTCTCGCTAGTTTCCACTCGAGGCTTTGCCCGCGTACTAATAAATATTTTTTTATAAATAGTAGCTATTTGTTATTCTAATGTATAAGCTATATCCACATAAAGTTATCTGTAAATCCGTTCAGTAGTTTTTGCGTGAAAGAGTAACAAACATCCAACAACTCTTACAAACTTTCGCATTTATATTATTAGTAGGATTTACATGGAAAATAAGGCACACATATAGCAACACTGAATTTGTCCGTCATTTCGCAAGAGTCTCGTACCGTGACCGAGAGCCAAAAGTGCAAATTAAAAGTATAACTGCGACGTGCGCCGAATACAAACGGCGAGACGATTACGTAGGTACCTGTACTAACCAATATACGAAAGTGTGTTAGTCGGTTTGTTAGTTTATCCTTTATTCACGTAGCAACAAAACAACTGATCTACAATCATTTTACTACTGACGAGCTCGGTTTTGTCCGTATTAATTTTTTGGGGTTCCATAGCCGAATACCAAAAACAGAACCATTACAGACTCAAAATGTCTGTCTATCCGTTCATATACCACAGCAACATTATTCCCAAACTATTAGGACTAATAAAAAAAAATTGTTGCTCGGGATAGGATAAGTGCCCGGTTGGCGATTGGCTTACCACCTATCACATTGTGGGACTTAGTATCTTCGGCTAGTCGTGGGTGCCCTGGTTGTGCCTCTGCCTACCTATTCGGGGATATGGGCGTGAAGATACTTTATTAGGACTACACTTGAAACTTGGTCGATAAATGTGTTTTGTGAATTGTTTTACAATTTTGACAAAAAAAGTGTCCAGAAGGGGTGCTGTACATGGAAGCAATACTAAAAAAATCGTCAAATCTCTGTATGCAGTTGGTAGTAGATCTCCAAAAATGACATTGAGGTTTAATTTCTGAAAGTCAATCCTTTGATAGACTAGTGCCAAAGAGGGGGGCCTCTAACTTCTAAAACATGAGGATGAAAAATGTAAAAGAAATACTTTTTTCCCTTGTTGGTCCGGGCTACTTTGCAGAATAAAGCATCTTCCTACCTGTCTTATACCCTTTTGCGTGTGTTTGCTACTGCGGAACCTTACAAGGGCGAGTCCAACTTGTACTTATCTTTTCTATTTTATTACCCAACTCAAAAAATAGAGGAGGTTCTCAAATTAACTGCATGTTTTTTGTGTGTTTGTTACTCAGTTTCTCAGCCATTTTTTATTTCGATAGTACTTTTTAGAAAGATAGGACTTGGTTCCGAGATGGTCCCATCTTAATGTTATTGAGATGCGACTAATGGTTTTTGTTTTTAATGTTTTCGTTTAAGTTCTAGCCCCGATGATGCTATCATAAGCGAAACCTGTAGGCTATTTATAAAATAACAAATTATAAGTGATACGTAAAACAGTACAACTGTTTCATTATTTAAAAATATGAATATTTGGGAGTTTTACCAAGGGCCGACGATGGAAAATATCCAATGTTTTTTGTGTAGTTAAACTTTGACAAAATGTATCTGGGACCATTTTAAAATCATTTGCTAACTTTCAAAAAAATAATTATCAAATCGCGACGTGGTACCTTATAAGATAAAAATTAAATACAATTATTATGATAAGAAAAGTCTTTCTCGTCTCTACTTTTCTGTACCATTAAAAGTCCACGCTAAACTACGATCGCGAAGAAATTAATCACGTTTTTTGTAACTCTTTCCTGATTAACGGATAACGTACTTGTTGTATGTGTTTTTAAACTACTTGAAAGAGGTATGACAAAACTCGAGAACAACTCGACCAGTTTAGTTATTTTTTTAATATTCTCTTTTGGTCTAAAGATTTTTTGTAAGAGAAAAACTAGGAATTTGCAGGGAATTTCCAAGCAACAATTTTTGATTTTTCTCTTAAAAACTGACATTAGCTGTCAACGTCAAGCGTAATGAAATTCTTTCTTTATTTATTTCTTTAGGTTTTGGCGTTCGCATTAGCATTTTGCCATTAGTCAAGTACAAATTTGGATCAAATTTACCATAATCGGGATTCAATTATAAAATGTCATAAGTGGTCAATAACTCATGGCAGGGTCTTCGGAAAAGCGGTGGCCTCAAGCTCATCTAGCGAGATTTGGCGGCAACGAGGAAATATACGATACACTAATTTCCACATGATTATTTCATTTGTGCACTTTCACTGAACAAAATTGTATAAAATGCCACCAAAATTGACTAATTTCACTGAATATAAACACGAAATTCAATAATTATGAAAAAACTTCGACCATATTTTCTCTCGATGGCGCCAAAACTCCGTAATGAAGTTTGGCTGATCGCTCGGATGAGGGCTAATTGTACCGACCATACTGAAAACCCAGCTTAGTAAACCTAGGTTTAGCGCAAACGAGTTCAATTTTCAGTTCCGATCTCATTTATAAGCTACTTCAAGTTCTCTTAAAATTGACTTTAATTAAATAACCTTGTCCCCTGAAAATCTACTTATCACGTAAAATAGTTAAATAACAAAATCTTTTCTATAACCAAAACATCTGACAATGAAATTGACATAATTGACACTCTTCACAGTTGATTTAACCGTTTAACGAAATAAACGAAGGAAAAGGGCCGTTCAAAATTTGAACTCGTTTCAGCTTGAACCTAGTTCTATTTGTCTCGGTGAAATGCAAGCTGCAGTACTGAACGGAGAGTGGAGCTTAGCTCGTTAAATCTAATTTAGCTTCAATTGATAGCTTTTAAATATGACAGTGATTAATAATAATAATAACAATAATAATAAAATAAATAAAAAAAACCTCCTTGGCTGTAGCCGTGACAAGACGTGTTTTTAATTGTCAAAATTTTTTAACTATATTTATTTACATTTTTATCGTTAAAATTAATGCAAAATTAAAGAAAATATATACAACCCAAACATTGAATAAGCACAGTTATAAATATATTGCAATACAAATGAATGGAATCGAAAAAACTAAATTTTGGAACAAAGAAGAATTTGACAGTTCACCTAACTAACATTATATAAAACAATATACAAATATTATGCAGAAACACATATTATCATGATAACGAGGAAAAGGAGAGACAACGCACATACTCCACTGCAGTCTATCGCACCGAGTGGCTCCACGTCGTCTGAAGAGGAATACGCAACACCTCCAGAAAACGACGTGTCGAGCAGTAACGATAGACCGCCGCCTCCAGCGCCGAGCCGAGCACCTGCACCGCGCCGAGGGAGGCCGCCACGGACGCACGGATGGACGGGCGGGACCATCAGCCCCGCAACCGGCCCCCGCCGTCAGTGGTGCAGTGCGCCGCATGAAATGGACTTCATCAATTAATGAAAACGTCATGCGAGCGTACTATAGGGCGACAGAAGGGGGAACCAATCTCACTGCGTATCGTTCCCGTATGTTGTCTCTGTTCCAGGACCTTGAACCAGGTGTAACCGTTACTGTACAACGACTGCCGGATCAGGTGAGGTTCATTCAACGAAGCCGAGTGTTGGATGATTCCATGCTTGAACGGCTTCGCTCTGAAGTTACTGTTTCAGCGCCTACCGCCGAACGTACACACCCGGTAATCCAATCACCGTCTGTTCCTTCAGTGACAGGATTACTAGGTTGTGTCTATGATGCGGTGGACGTAGAAACTATAACCGTAAGTACCCAGGAACATGAGCAATTGAGGAGGACTTTGGAAGAGACTATTCTGGAATTTAAAAACATGCCAATAAACGAGAGACCGCGACTACCACGTTTTCCTACACACAGACGTAATATGGCGCTAGTGATGGCCTTAGACTGCATACTTGACCCATACCTATTATCCTGCCAAGATCTAGCTGATACACATTCAATCCTATATTGTGCGGCTTTGGCAGCAAGCCGTGTAGCTCGTGTCAGGTTCCCTGAAACTGGCCGAGACATACGGCCTGCTAATGCTACGCCTGCATGGCAGGATAGGATCGATCGACGTATCAGCGCAGCTAGAGTCATCATTGGTAAACTTATTTGCTTCAGATTGGGAAACAATCGACCGAGAGTGATGCGTTATGTGACACAAGCCTTTGCTGGCACAGGTGTTAGACCAACCGATTACATGTCTTGTGTCACAGAACGCATTGACTATCTGAAGCAAAAATTGTCTGCGTGGACAAATCGGATTAGCCGTTATAAAGAACGTATAAACAGGTATCACCAGAACCGTTTATTTCAAAGTGACCAAAAAAAGGTGTATAGGAGTTGGGAGGGATCCACTACTGGCGTGGGTGATGGGCGGGTGCCCAATATGAACGAAATGTCTACATTTTGGAAAAGTATTTGGTCCGTGCCCGTTGCTCATGTTAGTGGTGAGTGGATGAGCATTGTTGAGCGCTCGTGTGAATTATTACAACCTATCGCAGCTGTTACTATCAATCTCGAGGACGTAATGGAAGCGATCCGTTTGACACATAATTGGAAAAGTCCGGGACCAGACGGACTACATAATTTTTGGCTGAAATGGTTGCGTTAGCTGCTCAATTCTAAGAGGCCATAGAATCTAGATCTCTCCCATCTTTTATGACAACAGGAGTCACCTTTTTACTTCATAAATCCGGCAGTACCACGGATCCTAAAAACTTTAGACCTATTACGTGCCTACCTACAATGTATAAACTACTTACATCCATTTTGACCTCAAAATTAAATAAACGCCTTTATGCAAATAATATTTTAGATCCTGCTCAAAATGGATGTAGCGTTGGGTCTCGTGGTACTAAGGAGCTACTCCTCATTGACATGGCTATTAACCAACAGGTTCGCAGAAATCGGAAAGGTCTTTCCACCGCCTGGATTGACTATAAAAAGGCTTACGATTCGGTACCGCATACATAGTTGGAACGAGTGTTGGAACTGTACAAAGTCGATACAGTTCTAAGCTCGTTTCTTGTTTCTTGTATGCGGCAGTGGACCACGGCTCTTTGTTTCTCAGGAGGTGGAAGGAATCTTTGCATTTCCGAACCCATAAGGATTGTGCGGGGCATTTTCCAAGGTGACAGCTTGAGTCCATTGTGGTTTTGTCTGGCTTTAAATCCTTTGAGTACATTGCTAAGGGATTTAAAGCTAGGTTATCGGTTGAGTAGAGGGGGTGAGACTATTTGTTATCTTTTGTACATGGATGATCTCAAGTTGTTGTTGTCACTACTTGATGTAACACATACATTTAGTAGTGACATTAAGATGGAGTTTGGCGTAGATAAATGTGCGGTTGTACATGTGCAGAAAGGGAAGGTTGTACAGAGCGACTATTTACACTTTCAGAGACAATATCTCTTAGATCTCTCTCCAAAACTGAAACTTACAAATATCTTGGTATGCCAGAGGGTCTAGGTATACTGGATCGGGAAGTTAAACAGCTGGTGATAGAACGTTTCTTTGGTCGCTTGACAAAAGTGTTGAAAAGCCTTTTGTCAGGGGGTAATAAGGTGCGCGCTTTCAACAGCTGGGTGATGCCTGTTTTATTACACACCTTTGGCATATTAAGATGGACTCAAACAGAGCTAGACACCCTGGACCGAAGAGTCCGTAAACTATTGACAACATATCGCATACATAATAACGCTCATCTATGATGAGATTGTATATTCCTCGGAAATGTGGAGGATAACCGTGAAGTATACAATCT
>NJDC01010571.1:8843-19032 GCA_002245475.1 Calephelis virginiensis | reverse complement strand
ATGTGTCGAAGAGACATCACACAAACGGGGCGAACGGGATCCACGGGACTAGTAAGCCGAGAGTTCACAATTTGAGGGTAGTTAGTGAATAATTCAGAAATATCAAAACAAAGCCGTAACACCTGGTGTAGTCGTACAACCACATCGTAAACCTCATAATAATAAACAATAGAGTAGCTACGTAATCACTCACTACACTGTTTACAAACATAACCACAATCACGCACAAACAACTATAGCGTACAACCATTTGTTACACGTACGTAACACGTCACGGTATCCGTGCTTGCGCAAACGCCAAACTCCAGAAGGGGAAAGGGGGGCTCCATCTCGCCCCTCTTACGTGAGTGCCGACTGCACCACCCCGGACGACCCTCATCCTGGGCCCTAAGATCCCAATTGAATTAACAATTGCGACCTAGAAGTGTCTCTTTGTCAACCTATGACAGGGAGAGACTATTAACAGTGACGACCTCCGTACTAGACAGTGGTCCAAAAACTGAGAGACGTGCACAAAGTATGTATGCCGAAATATGGCGACGCTAGGGTTTTATACACGTGGCAACGATGAACGGACCAATAAGAAAAGAGTTACTTGCTAAGGCTCCACCTGTTGTGCTAATGAGGCAACTTTATTCATGATATCCCGACAAACGGACCAATACGAAACCAGCTACGAGAATTCCGAAACACCTGTGGAGCCAAACGTACTAATGACCACAATATTATAACTATACTTTGTTCGTGACTTTCCGACGTTACACGCGGGTGCGCCGCCCGTTGTACAGATGATACTCATGTCTGACCACAGATATTAGGAAATATACTAGTCATGACCTTCCGACATATGTAAGATTAGAGATGGGGACATATTTAATGAGAACAATATATTTTATCGACATTCTTTTGTTTTATGAAGTACGAACTTGTAATGGATGTTATCGCATTTTATTATTGCACGTCACATCACTGTTATGCAACATAAGGTACTTGAATACATTAGCTCCTTATATATAAAATTGACGTTTTGTAGGGGAAGAACATAAGTAGAATATTTCTAATTTAACACACCTATGCACTTCTATAAATTTTAAAGAAAGAAAAAATTTCGCCCCAGACAGGATTCGAACCTGTAACAAGCCGACGAATGCTCTAACCAATTGAGCTACTGAGGATTCAATTCCCGTGGCGAAATTTTTAATTCCTTTCTAACCCGTTAACGCGGGTAGTTATGTCCTATAGATACACAATTCTGAGTACCCACCAAATGAGTTCATCATTACAGATGAAATTCACATTTTAGAATGGCCATAACTTTCGTTTCTCGCAACGTATTTTTATTTTAGCACTTGCCCTGTGCTTGGGATACATTTCTATAAATTTTAAAGAAAGAAAAAATTTCGCCCCAGACAGGATTTGAACCTGTAACCTTTCGTCTCAAGCCGACGAATGCTCTAACCAATTGAGCTACTGAGGATTCAATTCCCGTGGCGAAATTTTTAATTTTAGAAAGGTTTAGGTTAGAAAGAAATTAAAAATTTCGCCACGGGAATTGAATCCTCAGTAGCTCAATTGGTTAGAGCATTCATCGAAGTTGAATTTTTTCCTTTGCAAAAAGTTATGCAAATTTCGAAAACAATGGTACCTAATATATTGGAGTAAGGTTCTGGGAGTATGGTAGATATTTTTGACATTCAAACTGAAGCTTTCTAATTAAGAAGCCGTCTTTTGTGCAGTATGAAGTCTTGCATTGTCATGAAGCAGCAATGGCGTCAATTATATAAAACAATCCTTTGCAAAATGTTGAGAACACATTACACTGTAGGTATTTGAAAACCAATTCTTTCGCCTGGTTTCTTTAATCCAAATATTTTTTAATTTATGATCTTGTGAGTACCTGATTTAATGACATACTTATAAAATTGGACGACATGATAAAATACATAAATAACCATTCTGGGATATGACTATTTGAATTGTTTTAAATTCAAATTAGTTTTAAAAATATCCCAGATACGAAATCTCAATTATTGCTGATTAAATTCCAAAAAGGCTTAGGGTATTCGAATAAATTATACTGAATGCGATGCCTGTATCCCTTCAATGCCTATTCTTGGTATAGACACAAAATAGGTAATACGTCTGCAAGGATCAAGAGATTTGGCACTCGATACTCTCTGTTTTCCCTGTTAGGGATTTGGCGCGAAGATAATATGTATGTATGTAATAGGCAATAGTACTAACATTCTCATAGACGTCAGTTGTTTTAATAGATGTTGTAATAGATGCCAGAGTTAAGTACACGTCCTTGAAAAATTTAATTTTATTGGGCTATGCAAGATTGCGGTTAGAGCGTTTTATTTTAATACATCATACGACCAACACTTCACCCCTTCGGGCCTCAATTCACTTCGACAGCGTATCCCGTTATATCATTACTAAGCAAATAGTATGGACGCAAATAAATGTTAAGTTTACAGGACGCAATAAGGTTTCTAAGGTTGTGTATAACGGGAACGAGGATTCGTTAACAAGTTTACCTTTGACCACTATCTCACCTGATAGTTAGTGATGATGTAGTCTAAAATGGAGGCGGGCTAACTTGGAAGGGGATAGTGATTACTCCCCCTGACTGTTTCTAAACGACCTCGTAACGAAACATTAAATCGCTTGACGGTAGGTCTTTGGCGTTAGAGTGGTAACTAGCCACGGTCAACTATGTTGTGCTCAGAGGCGTTCAATTCAATACATTGTTTCTACAAGGTAACTGAAGAACTCGCCATTGATCTTTTATTTTAAATAGCTCTGTAACGTGACGCTTTAGAATATGTTGACACTGATACTTTTTTGTTTGTACAAGTATCTCTATCCATATTTATAGGAATTATCGTGCGCCGCGATTTTGAAAAAAACACAAAATGGCGGCGGTTGACTAAGCCACAAAGGTTCAAACCCCTTTGTATATACCGTCCGCAGACGCTTTCGATTGACATTAACATCTAGCGCGCCAAACATTTTTGAGACGTCCGAACGCTTAAGGTCACGTCCGCGACTTACGTCCGATAGTTTGAAAAGCTCAGTGTGATTTATCAAGGTACCCTGTAAGTCGCGGCTGAAAGCCACGACTGATAGTATGTTTCCAGTCGAAGAGATCATCGCAACGTAGGCAATCAAAGTCAAAGATGAATTTCATTACAAGCATGATGTAAGTGGTGGCATATGGTGACTCACTCGCAGTACTCGGCGAGCACGAAGGCGGCGGCGTAGAGCACCTCTCGTGCGGCGGGGGGCGCGGCGCGGGGGGCGGCGGCGGCGCGGGCCACCAGTGCCGCACACTCCGCCGCCGCGAACGCACGCGTCGCCGCCACGCGCGCCCCCACCTCCGTCAGTTGCGCCGCGATCGCCACGCCTGCCCCGCACACACCGACCGTTATTTCACATCATATACAATGGGATATTTCAAAATTTACTAAATCGAGACCAGATACTAGACAAACAATTATCGATGAAAAAATCATAAACATTATTAAGATTAATAAAGTATACAAATAAATGTACTTCAAAGGCCTAGTTTTAAAGTTAAAGAGCAATTAAAAAAAACTAAAATACATCACAAATTTCTGATATTTAAACGTTCTGTTAGGTTTTCTGTTTGAAATTATTATTTTATTTAATCGCCTCTGTGGTCTAGCGGTTCAGTTGTTGGACTTGATTGCATGAGGTCCCGGGTTCAAATCCCGGGTCAGGCAACAAAAAGAAAATTGGGTTTTTCCAATTTTCTAATGATAAAAAAAATTTTCTCGGGATTGGAAATGTGCTCGGTTGGCGATAGGCTTGCCACCTTTCACCTTGTGGGACTTAGTGTCGTCAGCTAGTCGTGGGTGCCCTGGTTGTGCCTCTGCCTACCCCTTCGGGGATATGGGCGTTAAGATACTTTATTTTATTTTAATTAAACAGGTAGGTATACTTCCTAGCTGTCAGACGAGACTAGTTTTAAAAAATACACCATTCAAAAACAAAAAAACACCTAAAAAATGCCTGTAATTTTGTCATTTTTTAAATCTGTAAGACATTTTCTTAATCGATAACTATTTGTCTGATTGAACTTAATCAACCGAAAATTTAACATTTCGGTTAATTAAGTTTCGAATAATCACATTGTATAAACTCACACTGACAAGCAAATAAAGCTCCTTGCTCAGCAACTAAATCTATATATTAATACGTGATGCCAAAATTTTGGACCCCTTTATACGAAAATTGCGCGGACGCAGGAACATAAAATTTAGCACACTTATAGTTTATGTGTAGGAGAAGTGCTGAACGCTAATATTTTTCAATAATACTGCTTATAAAATACATTAATCAATAAATAAAACATTACCCACACTACGATGCATTTGACACACACAAACAAATACATTGATGATAACGATAAAAGATCACATATGGCGCACCATACAGTTTGAAAACAAAATAGTTAGTCTTGAGAAACAAAGATGGCGTTCTTATCTAGAATATGTTCAAATTTGTATATTATAATTTATTATGGTCGAATTCCGACCAACAGACGACCACTAGTATGAATGAAACAACGATCGACAGCAACCATTGTCAAGACAAGATTGTGCATTTTTGATATTTTGGAATGGTTAGGGAATAATTTTGCACGAATTGCTTTAATTATCAGTATGAAAGTACTATCATTTATGTGGTAGAATACAACATTATTTTATTGCGCTATCGTACACAAACATGACAACACGAACATTCGCGCAAGCGCCCTGCGCTGTCTTACGAATTTTCGATCAGGTCACGTGGCCTGACACGAATTTAGAAGTTTTTAACCATTCCAAAAAAAATGCGCAACGCCGCTAAAGAAGTTTTCACTTCAAAAAGACTTGTATTGGTCTAAGATCCGAACCTAAGTGGACCTTCACCGAGCTAATAATAGAATGAAATGTATTTTATAATAAATTTGGTATATCACAGAAATTTTTAAAAAAAGGTTGCCTAAAAAATCCTGGACAGAGTATTTTAATATTTTTTTTAAAAATGATTTTTCATGAAAGGTTGCAACATCATGATAATAAGAAACTATTATTCTGACGTAAAATATAAAACATCTAGAATGTGCAGACGTTGGGTTGCCTATTATTTACCAGGACAATCTACTGGGTTGCCAAGTATTGCCAGTTACTTTCACTGATTGGATAATATAATAAATTGTATATCAACGTAAGCGCTGTTTTATTGCGAACACATTGAAACACAGGGTTGCCTGTAAATAAATCGGTCCTAATGTAGGTTGCCGAATTTTAAAGATTTAAACTTCAACGCGTGTGGAAGTGAGTGACAGCGAGTTCCGAGATAAGTTACAGTGTATAATAAAGGACCCAACAATGCCGTGGTGTCTGATGGGACGCTGAATACAAGAAAGTGCGCATGCGCGGTACGTACACTATGACCTTTTAAGTGATTTTCCTGATAAATATTTTAAAAATTGTTCGTTGAAGCTATCATTTCGTAAAGAAAGAAATTAAAATTTCATGAAGTTCAACTAACTAAAACAGCACTCGATTTAATTGGTTACCATACCACGTGTTACAAAAAAGTCACTGTTTTAAATAATAAATACAATGAACAATTTGAAATTTTTCTTTAAGAGTATTCAGTAAGTACATAATATATGATCCTCTTTATAATTATCTAACTGAATTGGAAATCGCGCAATTCGAACATTCGTTGAATTCATTTCGATCAAATAAACAATTTGGAAAATTATTTTTCTTAAAGACCTCTTGCTTGATTTTTTTTTGTATTTGAGATTCTATCTTCTTACAGTTTTTATTATTTTTTAAAATTTTCCCGAAAAAAAATTAGACATAAAAATATTACTGATATAAATAAAGCTTTTCATAACAATGAAATGTCAAACATTAAATCTATATATTAATACGTGATGCGAAAACTTTGGACCCCTTTTTACACTAACCTTTTTTAAACTTTATGATATTGAATGGCAAACAAGCAGACCGATTTCCTGATGGTATGAAATTTACGCCGCCTAGAGACACCAAAGGTGGTAATGGTGCATTGCCAACCTGAGGCCGGGATGTTAGGCCTCGAGCAAAAGGAAGTTTACCGGCTACCTTACGCTCCAAACCGGAACACGTCATGACATTATGGCGGCAGGAATAGGTAAGGCGGTGGTACCAATCCGGGTGAGTCGCTGCGAAACTCTACCACCTAGTCAGATGTCACGATGTTATTAGTGACGGTAAGCCTATGCTCGCCTTTTACGAGGCTTTTAAAATCCAACAAAGGAAAAGAAAACATTTTTTAAAGATTAACAAAAATATAGATGTTGAATAGTATATATAGTTCACGATGAAAACATATTCAACATTATACTGTCTAATACTTTTCTATTATATTAAATATATTAGATTGTTATGCATTTTTTTTTGTGCAATTGTAATGACAGTTGCTCCAAAATAACGCGTATTTTTTAATATCCAGAGGGTAGTAGAGCTACCTCTACCCTCCATAGTGAACGTACCGCGCATTCGCACTTTCTTGTATTCAGCGTCCCACCAGACTCCACGGCAAAGTTGGGTCCTTTATTATTACACTGTAAGCAACTGTAACTTATCTCGAAACTCGCTGTCACTCACTTCCACACGCGTTGAAATTTAAATCTTTAAAATTCGGCAACTTACATTAGGACCGATTTTTTTGCAGGCAACCATGTATCAATGTATTCGCAATGAAACAGCGCTAACGTTGATATAAAATTTATTCTATAATCCAATCAGTGAAAGTAACTGATATCGACATACCTATTTATACCTGGAAACCCAGTAGATTGTCCTGGTAAATAATAGACAACCCAACGTCTGCACATTCTAGATGTTTTATATTTAACGTCAGAATAATATTTTCTTATTATCATGATGTTGCAACATTTCATGAAAAAACATTTTTTTAAAAAATAATTAAAATACTCTGTCCAGGATTTTTTAGGCAACCTTTTTTTTATAAATTTCTGTGATATACTAAATTTATTATAAAATACATTTCATTCTATTATCAGCTCGGTGAAGGTCGACTTAGGTTCGGATCTTCTACTATATGTATTAATTTTATAAGTCTGGTATAGAAAAAACGCTATCTGGTATGTGCCCGTAACATTCAAAATCTACCATGTCATACTCCGCTTTGATGCGTTTGACGAAGACAGTAGCTTTCGCAGTACCAAACTATTTACTACAAGACACAATAATGTCATTATGTTTTCGTTAACCAGTTCGTTAACATTTGGGTCTGCTTTCCTACTTTTACTTCTCTACTATGCCTGGACCTTGAAAACCCTAATCACGAAATAAACTACTTTTTCTACATTCCACGTCTTAATCTGGAATTAGGACATGGGAATGCAGAAGAAGAAAGTTAGAATCTGCAATTTTTTTACCGCCGCTTATAAATTTTACAACATTTAAATATTTCTCTTTTTTAATTTGAAATTTGTCTGATTAGATAGAATAATATTTTATGTAATATATTTTGATTCAACACTTTAACATAGGCACATCCCAGTTTGGTAAACAAAATTTTACAACAAAATGTCGACCTGGCTATTTATTTAAATGTAAGAATTCGTTTTCTACATATTGGTCCTTCGAGCCGGATATGAACTAGCGACTCATGGACAGACTATTGGTAAACGCAAAACATAACCGTATCATCTGGACTCTCCTGCTATGCGAAGCAGATAATAATATTCTATTAATTTCTCTGTAGGCAGATCTTGATGATGCTCATCAGAAGCACACTAGGACACAACAGTATATAGATAGATAAATGACAAAATATTTAATCTAAGCCTATTTATTACTGCGCGATTTACAATCCGACCGACCTTGGTCAGGTACAATTAAATTGATACAAACCATGTTTAGCACTGGTCTCCATCTCTGTGAGTTCAACCAGCACGGTGATGTACCACTCAAAGTCCACCACGTGCTGGTAGTTGTTTTGCGAACAGATCTCTATGATGCGCGTCAGAAGCTCGTCACGGTACAATGTGCCTTCCGCGCGTTCCATATGAACCATAAGTTTCTTCACTATTTCCATCAAGTTCTTCTTTGAAACCTGAAAAAGATTACGTTTTTCAGTAAGTTTATTAAAAGCACGACTAGACAAAACTTGAGAGTAATTTTGCGTAGTGATATCGCCACTATCGTCTAGAGGTCCGGCGTCGGACTTGACTTCTTGAGGTCCCGGATTCGATCCTGGGACGGGCAACAAAAAAATTGTATTTTCAATTTTCGAAAAAAAAAATAACGTTGCCCGAGATTGGAATATGAGACTGGTTAGCGATAGGCTTACCACTTATCACATTGTTAGACTGCGTCATTGGCTTGTCGTGGGTGCCCTGGTTGTGCCTCTGAATACCTCTTCGGGGATATGGGCGTGATGACATTTTAGTGATATTTGTTAAGTATCCTAATACTAAGCCTTGTTTAAATTGCCTCCAGCTATCAAATCAATACAACAATAGTCCTTAATGTTTAAGACTATAAAATAATTTACATAAAAATGATAGCGTTTTGATCTGCGTGTGGATTTTAGAATTATGTAGCCGCGTAACAGTAAGTGAAAAAAAAAGATCTTCAAGCCCATATCCCCGAAGATGTAGGCAGAGACTAACAACCACGGCATTCACGACTAGCCGAAGATACCAACAATGTGATAGGTGGCAAGCCTATCGCTATAAGGACACATATCCAGTTCCGGATAACGTTATTTTTATTACAAAATTTAAAATACATATTTTGTAGTTTTTTAGTTGCCCCAAGCGGGAATCGAACCCGGGACCTCAAGAAGTCAAGTCCAACGCTGGAACACTAGTCCACAGTTTCTATGCTAAAATGTTCTAATTATTTTGCAACACTCTAGTAAAGATGTGTGTGTATCTTATTACACTATATTTTTTCAATACCTATCAAATAGACTCGATTATTTGAAAAATACAAATTTTAATTAAGAAATATGTATTTGTTAGAAATAATTTGAATTGTGGCATTTGCTTATTTGTAATATAAAAGAAGGCATTTTTTTTCTATAAAAAAATTATAATATAAAAAAATTAAGTTGTCATCCCGGCGCAGTTTGGAAAAGTCAAATATCTTACCATGCCATATAATAGACCCAAAGCTCTCAATCTGATTGATTCGTCCTTGTCGTCTAAACATGCGAGCACGAGATCCTTATGGGCTTGAACTGATTTTGGATGCGACTTCAATATCCTGGACATAGCCAGTAAGCCTAAGTACTTCACTGAAATTAGATTATTAAGCAAAAATTAATTAACATCCAGAGGTTTTCAAGTATGACAAAAAATAGGATTATATATACTAACAACGTACAAGTATCATGTCACTCTCTATCTACCTATTTATCTCCACACAAACAACGCTCAATTTTTCCAAATACACTTTTGCATTAAAATTGCCACTAGTTACACGCATTGTGTAACTAGAGCCAATATTTTTTTCTTTTCCCACGTTAGTCTTGGCTCCTTTGCAGAATAGAACAACTGCCTTTGGCGAGCATAGGCTAATCGTTAGCCTATGCTCCCTGACATCTGACTAGGTAGTAGGGTTTTGCAGCGACTCGCCCGGATTGGTAGCACGGCTTTGTCTATTTCTGCCACAATAACGTCATCATCTGCCGTCGACGTGTTCCGGTTCGGAGGACAAGGTATCAGGTATACTTGCTTTTGCTCGAGGCCTAACATTTCAGCCTCAAGTTAGAAACGCACCATTACCACCTTTGGTGTCTCTACGCGGAGTGAATTTCTCACCATCAGAAAATCAGTCTTCTCGTTTGCCTTCGTTGTCACGGTGTTAGTGACGGTAAGCCTATGCTCGCCTTTTACGAGCTGCCTGGCAGGAAGGCAGGTGGCCTATATAAAATTTTATAAAAATCAGTCGAGCAGTTTAGCCGCGAAAGCGTAACAGACGGAGAGCCAAACTTTCACATTTATAACTTTAGTATGGAAGTTTTGATGCCTAACCACTTTCAACGTACATTTTCAAATTAAAATTATAAAAATATTGTCAAGGTCATATTGAGACAGTGTGACACTAATAGGTACTTTCAGAATATGTATATAAAACACACA